>VDFB02147623.1:0-102762 GCA_007258455.2 Sequoia sempervirens | reverse complement strand
AAAAATAAAAATCAGTAGCTAACAATGACTCATTCGATAGTAAGGGTGAATGGGTCTTGGTTAGGTTTTTCTGAGATGTTTTTTGTGGATTTCAGGGTGATTTTTCATGTTTTTTCAAATGCTAGAAGGTTTAGCTTTGACCTGATCAGGGACTCATTCACTAGTAAGGGAAAATGGGTCCTAGTTAGTTATTTTTAAACTATTTTTTAATGATTTGTAAGCTTTGAGTAATGTCTTTCAATTCCAAGTCTCAGGCAATGAGCTTCAGTTTCAAATTTTCCAAACCTGTAATGTGAGAATGCAATGAAAAGATGGGTGCAAGAGCCTATGTTGAAATGCAATTTTGTTTTGATTTTCAAATGCAAATAAATGATATCTAAATGATATACACAATGACCAATTTGTTTTTGTATTTTTCAGATTTAGAAATATGTAAAACAATGCAAATCTAAACCCTAAATGAGATGCAATTGTGAATGCAATTCAAGAAACCCTAAAAGATATCTTAATTCAATGAAAATGAGATGCAAGTGAATGAAAGATCTAATCTAAGATGCAAAGACTTCAAAAATTAGAAAATTGTAAGGTTCAATATGTCAGGTTCACCATTAATGATGAGGTGGAAAAATTAGGGCTTATCAAAAAAAAAAATTCACTAGAATATCTCCATCAAAATCACTATAATTTATGCAAATATGAGGGCCAAAAGATGTAAATAACAAGCATAAATTGACCCTAACTATTATAAAAACTATGAGGGGAGTTTTTATAGATCAAAGAGGTGTGTACCTTGCAGCAAGAAGCCTATTTTTAGGGCACAAAGGACTCATTCACCTTTAGTGGCGAATGGGTCCCTATTAGGGATTTTGAAACTAAGATCTGAGTTATTTTCCTTGATGTCTACACTTTCAGATTCCTAGTTTTTAGCTCTCAAAAACTTGTACTTAATTTTGTAGCTTCACTTCTTTGTTCTTGCACTTTGAAGGTCAATGTTGCAACTTGACAACTTTGACAATTTTGCTTCCAATTTGTTCTCTAGTTGATCTTCAACTTATGAATCTGCAAACACACATTCAAGGGAAGAAAAACTTGTTGATTCTTAGTGAATAGGGGTTTTCCTAAGTCAAACCGCTTGTAGGTAATTAAACCAAATGATGAAATGATGTAATTGAAGCATGAACATGAAATGACATAATGTTGAAACCTTGGATGTTGTCTTGTAATGAAAATATGCAAACTAACATGTAGTGGCCATGAAGAATGTAGATATTGATCCTTGAATAAGATGTGAACAATGCTTGCAATATATCTTCAATGTTGCATCAACTTTCTTAGCTAAACAACATACATGAATGCACTAAACCCTTGACATGATGAAATTATCTTGAATTGCTACAATAAAATATTTATAATATTCCTTGAAGTTCCATTGAAAATTCTCTTAAAATGTTCTAATGCTCTTGTGAATGCACTCTTATGATAACTTGAACTTGCTAGGAGAAACAATGTGAATTAACCCCTTATTTATACTAAATCAAGAGATTAACCTAAAAATTCAAATAATTCAAGCCAAAAATAGATCTAGAAAAAAACATTATTAGAATCCCACCATAATGTTGAAACATAGATTTTTGGGACCCTATGGACTACTCTTGGACTTCTAGGGTTTTTCACCTAAAAGGAGAGAGATAGGGCCAAAAATACTAATGTATCAGTCAAATCAGAATGTATGCAATGTTGTTTAATGCAAATGAACTTAACTAAATGCAATTGAATAATCTAAATGACCAAAAATGAATGCAAAAGTGCAATTACAACTATGTTTGAAAACACATTGTGATATGCAAACAACTAAGTAAATGAATAAATAATGCAAAACAAATAGTATAGGGATGAATCTATGTGAAATTGGAAGAATTGTGATGATTCTAGAGTGTTTTGAATGATGATGGAAATTACTGAATTTTCACAATGGGACTCATTTGCCTAGGGTGGTGAATGAGTCCTCTTGGTGAAAAAGTGTCGAGAGTTGGTTTCTATCTGTCGGGATCTGGAATCTGAAAAAATTAAAATTTTCAATCCTAAGGTGGGACTCATTCACCATAGATGGTGAATCAATCCTCTCCCAAATTTCTACAAAAATAAGAGACAACTCTGCAACACTAGATCTAGAAAAGTCTACTTGTCGGGTTGTCGAAGTCAGTTCTGCAGAAAATAGACAAATAACTCTCTCTAAGCTTGAATTTGACTCAAGTTGACTTGAAGCACCTAGTTGACTTGGAAATCAATCTTTAACACCTAATAACCTGTCAAATCTGCATACAAAGAGCTGCAAACAAACATGTAATAGGGGAAAAATGATTGAGGGTTAGTGAATAGGGGTTTGCCTTGGTCAAACCCCACTTTTGGTAATTAAACCCTTGAAAAGATAATGAAATGAAAGAGAAAGATAATCTTATAACATGCAAGTTCTATCAACTTACCTAACCCTTGATGATGCAAGTCTAAAGTAATGTCAATGGTTGCTTCAAAGTGCTTGAATATGATATGTGAATGTTGGAGGATGTAAAATGAGATGAAAAACACTTATTTACATGATTCTTGTGCCTTAGTATCTGTTCATACCTCATCACAAGCTGACATCAAGTGATTTTGAATAAAATCCCAAAAGGAAATTGGAAATATTTTGAATTTGGGGCCAAGGGAAACTCATTCACCACCCATGGTGAATGGGTCCCACCTAGGACCTAAAAACTTGTGTCAGGAAAAATGTTGTATTTAATTTTATTTGTCAGGATAACATTCAAAATACACTTAATAACATCTTATGAGGGCATAAAGAGACCAAATAAAGCATGAGAATGGTGTAAATAGTGAAAATATGCCTAGAAGAGCATGAAAGCTTGTTACAAGACCTTACAACACTTCAAAATAAGACTTGTTGATGAGTAAAAAGGTGATATTTAGGTGATTTGCATTAAATAGAGTCTAGAAGAATGTAGAAATGTCTTAAAACACTCCACAACACCTTCACAAGACGTCATTCTTTGATTTTTAGTACCTAAATAAGCATGTTCAAGCCATGTCACAACATAAAATCAGAGCAACATAGTTCCAATACTGTGAAACAAGACCTAAAAGGCCATGAAAATGACAAGGGTCCATTTTTCTATGGCACATTTAGCCCCCACTTTAGTGATAGGATGTACCTATTTCAAACTCACACTAAAGTAGCCATGAACATTGAGGGGAGGGTTCAAATGCACTTACATTAGAAAAATGGAATGACAACAATCAAGAGTGATGATCAAGCCCCCAGGATGAAGATTCCATGGAAAACTAAGCATAAGAACAAAGGAACACACAAGTGTTGAGAAGAATTGGATGAAGCTTTGATCATTAATCCAACTAGTTGTGAAAAAACATCTAGGCTAATTGGTTGAAAAAGAGAATGTGTACTCACTCTGGGGCCACATAACTAGTTTTCCATGGGGTGAGAAAGCCCAACTATATACCCACTCTAGGGCCATGAAATTAGTTATCCGCAGGGTGAGAAATCCCAAAAAGGTAAGATACATATGCTAGTTGGTATGAACTCATAAACAAATAGAAAAGTGGCTATGAGGAAAAGTCATGCCGCTAGGTGGGCTTCCCGCTCAATCATATTAAAGTTATACCCATTGATAACTTTAACAAGGCACCACAAAGAAAAAGGGATGGGTATCAATTCAAGATTCATGAGACAAGGAAAGCTTTGTATGCTTAGAACTCATGAACAAACAAGATGGCACCATAAGCATGTGAGTTGTGTTATGCAAGGTGGCCATACAAAATGCAACAATGTAAAAATGCAAAAATGTAAAACATAAAATGTAAAATGTAAAAAAATGTTCAAAGGAGTCTTGTTCAGTTTATGCAAGGTTAGTCACTTACGAAAAATTGTGTCTAATGTCTCCAAGAGAGGATGAATCAAAGAATAGTATATTCACAACTTCAGGGATGTAGTGTGTCACATCAGGCCACCAAGAGGAATGTAATATGTTGAGAAAGATTACACTTATGAAGGAAATCACACCCAATGTCATCAACAAAGTGACAAACACATTATATAAATGACAAGGCTACACTAGGAACCAAGAATGCAAATGAATTAATGGTAATGTATGCCCCCCACTTTAGAGGAATTACTACACATCATTCTATGAAAAATTGCTTTAAAGTAGAGAAGAAAAGAAAAAGAAAAAAGAAAACAAGACATGAGAGCCAACTTGGAAATCCCTGTTCCAAGTCATATGTTTCGAAGTTAGGCTACATTATGTCAAGAAAAATGAAAAACAAAAGAAAAGGAGGTTTCCCCCATAAAAGAAAGCACATAAAATATATAAGGGATCTATGGATTTGGTGTCAGTATGTTCTTTTGTTGCAATGTGTTTATGAAAGAGCTCGAAACTATCTTCACTCCCCAAAGCACATAGAACTGGAAGAATGACACAAAGAGAGTGGAAACAAAGGGAAAAAAGAAAGTCTATTTTGAGTCAACATGGAAGAGGCATTATAGTCTCAACAAGTTGCATCATCCCCAAAAGGAAAACACAAGCAAAATGAAAAAAAAAAAGGTGAAAGAAAATGAAAATACTTTTGGGTCAACATGAAGGAGACATTTCGGTCTCAATGCCTTGCGTCATCCCCAAAAGGAAAACAAAAAAAAAAAGAGAGAAAAAGACAAGGACCTTTTGGGTCAACATGGATGAGACAGGGTGTCTCTATGCTTTGCGTCATCCCCAAAAGGAAAAACACAAAACAAAAACAAAAAAGACAAGGACCTTTTGGGTCAACATGGAAGAGACATAGGGCATCTCTACACTTCGTGTCATCCCCAAAAAGAGAACACAAAACAAAAAAAGGTAATGCACAACGAATAGAAGAATAGAGGGATGAATAGAAGAAGTGTATAAAGAGAGAGAACATCAAACACAAGATACAGGGGGAACACGATACGCACATAAAAAGAAAAGGAAAAAGGGAAAAACAAAAATGCTAGTTAGGCTAATGCAAGTCAACCATCTAATAGTTCATCCACCTCCCAATCATGTTTAGTGTAATGCGAGGTCGGTTGACTGTCGAAAGGAATAATTGCAAGTGTCACACCAGGGGTCGTACTAGGTTCTTCACTTGGCAGAGAGGATGTATCATTTAAGCTCATTGTAGATGAAAATAAAGAATTTAAAACATTATGCACTTCTTTGTCTATTTTGGTAATATTTGCATCATCATCATCATCATCATCATCATCATCAAGATTAATGACAATAGGAGGACGAAGGGTGATTTCTAAAGATGGATGTATCAAAAGTGGAGGTTGTTGGATTGGTTCAATTTGCTACGATTGTTGCACTAGACTATCTTGTGGAAGGCACGGAGAAGGAGGGTGGTCATCTATGACTTCTATCAAAGGTAAAGGTTGATTTTCTTTATCTTCTTCTATTGGAGATTGAAGAACAAGGAGATGATGATGAAGCCTACATTCCCTAGCACCATGGTTCCATTTAATTCTATTTTGGAGTTGTGGAGGTGTAAGAGTAGATTGAGTCATCATAGGTTCATCTGCTTCTGAAGGGGGAAGAACAAAAGAAACTGAAGAGGATGGATCAACCACTTTGTCTTTAGCTTTATACACATGTTTAAGGTGAGGAGGTGAATCAGGGTTTGTTTCATGTTCCCTCAGTGGTTGTTTAAATGATGGTGAGGAAATGGCTAGGGGTGATTTTTTAGGAGGTTTGATGGTTTGTGAAATGTCAGACTTAGGTTGAAGCATGGTTTCATCTATGATAGGAGGTGCAGAAGTGGACGGGGATGAGTTACGAAGAGATAATTCTGCTATCTTTTTGGCTTTAAACTTTTCATAAGCTATGAAAAAGTAGTCCTTGCGAGGGGTGATAGGTCCCATAGGTTCAGGCCAAAAGGCTTCTAATGAGAAGTTACCTTTGGAAGATAAAGGATTAAATCCACTATGGTGTATAGTGACTATCTCATTGTCATGTGGAAACTTCAAACACTTATGAACAACTGATAGGACCACTTTCATTGAGTGAAGCCAAGGGAGGCCTAGCCACAAAAAAAATAGGTTAGATTGTGGAATAATTGAAAATGTTACCTCCAAAGCTTTAGGTCCTATTTGTAAGGGTAGCACGATCAATCCAATCATATGGTAGGAAAAACCATTATGTGTTTTGATCCATGTAGTTGGTTTATTATATTCATCTTGATATAGCTCATTTAATACCAGAAACTACTCTATGATTATGTTCTCACCACAAGCTGGATCTATTAATATCCCATTAGTGTACTTATTATAGATTCTACCAGCTATGTAGAGAGGACCATTAGGAAGCTTTTGTAGTATGTCTTTAGCAGAAAAAGTAATATCAAGCGATTTAGTGGTTCGGCCCTTAGGAGGGATAACATCTATCATAGCCACAAATTTATCCATAGGACTAATTGGGGTAACAATAGGACTTGTATCATGTTGTTCACTATTTATATCAATAGTCATTACATCAAGGTTTGAAGGTTTAGTAGCCATGACAAACGAGGTAGTATTTTTAGGCATAGGATTGGTGAAAATTTGTAAATTCTAGTTAGGTGGTGCAACAAACTTATTGCCTTGATCATTACACCCTCAATGGACAAATTTCCTAACTCAATTAGGTCTTGAACTAAATGTTTTAGATGCTTACAATGTTCAGTGTCATGTCCATTTTGGTGATGAAAGTGGCAATAAGTGTTAGTCTTGAAATTGGGTGGTAACGGTTGGTTTGGATCAAGTGATCTAACAAGCGGCAAAGTGAGCATGCATTTTTGAATTAACTAGTTCATTGTATTATGGAGAGTATTAGGTAAAGGAGTGAATTATCTCTTTGGATCCCCATAATGATAAGACATGGCTGCCTTAACAGCAGTCATTGAATTTTGAACTTGTTGGGTTGGTGGCAATTATGGTTGAGGAGGAAAATTAAACTATAAAAAAACCTCTATTAAGTTTTTAGAAGTTTTGTGTGGTATTTTGGTTTTGTTTGGTGTGTTCTATTTTTTCAACTCAGCTAGAAGTGGATTTTGAATCATGACTTGAAACCAAATTTTGGTAGTCACATAAGGTTGTACATAAATGCATGAATGAAGGGAATTTCATCATGGTGAGTTTATCCTAAAGGTTGGTGTGCAAGTTTTCGATAAAAATCTTTTGCAAAGGTGCATCTGGAATCTTGACATCAATTTGAGCATATAAGGAGTGGTAATGTGAGATGAAATCCATCACTTTTTCATCCGTATTTTGTTTACATCTCATAACCTGGTCTACCATTGTCTTTTTAGGTTTCATATGAACTTGGAAGTTACTAATGAAAGCATCGACCAATTCATTGAATGAATGGATGGAATGATTGGGAAAATTGGGAAACCATTCTAATGTAGTATCTTTCAAGGTCCTTGGAAATTTTTTGCTAAAAGTTTATCGTCAAGGACAAAGTCACTACACAAAGCTATATAAGCATTAACATGGTTGATAGGATCTCCTTTTCCTCTGTATTTCTCAAACTAAGGAATTCTAACCCTTGTGGCATCAAGGTGCGTAAGATTTCTAAGGATAAAGGGTTGTTGCAAACATGATATGTGGTTGGAGTAGTTTGACCTTGAATAATGGTGGAAAGTTGTTGTTGCATAGATGAAACAGTGGTAGGGAGTTGTGTAAGAAGGGGATCAGGGTATATGGGTTGAGGTGGAAGGGAAAATGGTTATGGAGTGTAAGTGATGTTAGGCTAAGTGAAAGGAATGTTAAGGGGTGTGAAAGTGGTGGAAGGGACTTGTGATGCCACAAAAGAAGTAGGAATTCTAGTGGAAATTGGGAAAGAAGTAGCCCGAGGCATAATTGTATGGATTTGCGGATTGGTATTTAAGATGGTATAGATGCTATGGTTGAAGGGGTAGGAACTTGAGGTGCTCCTTATTTAACAAGAATGTTTGTGGATTGAGTATTTGAAGAGGCATGTTTATTGTAAATCTAAGCAATTTTCTTCATCACTTGCAAGCCATCAGCACTTTCAATCAAACAATGAAGATTCTCAATAGCGGGTATGGTAGTTGTGGAAATGTGCAAAGTCCTCATGAATATTAATGACCTTTTCTTGTGGGAGGGAATTGTTTTAGTTGTTAACATTCATTGGATGAAAAGGTGAAGACATGGAAGTGGTATTGTCAGGGCCTAATGCACCATTGTCCATACTAGGAGTAGGATCTTGTGAGATCCCAAGTTCCACAACAAAAGTGCTATCACAGGATGCCATGAGTCTAGAACTTCGTCTCACTAAAGTATTATCAATGGGGCACCAAACACTCATGCAAGGACCACAAAGGAGGGGTGAATGAAAATGAAAATAACAAAGATTCTACTAACTGTAACAAAGATCCAACTACAGGAAACATAAATGCAAACAAATGCCAGAAAAATGCTAGAAATGTTGTCTAAAAAGTGTAGAGGGACTGATTTGCCCTGGGTTGCAAATGATTCCTAGTATGCAAATTTTTTGTATTTTTCAAAAAAATTAAGACAATTTTAATGTCCTACAAAATGAAATGACAGATGTAGAATGCATATTTTGACTTTTTTTCAATGAAATGTAATGCAAAAATGAAAACTAAATGAAGTTTTCACTAATGCAAAATGAAAAGACCTAGAATGCAATAACAAATCAATGTCCTAATTGAATGCTAATGCAAATGGAAACTAGGATGAAATATGTGAATGCAATCAGATATTCAAAGTGTTCAAAAGTTGGGTTCACCAAAATGAAACATAGATTTTTGGGACCCTATGGACTACTCTTGTACTTCTAGGGTTTTTCACCTAAAAGGAGAAAAAAAGGGCCAAAAATGCTAATGTATCACTCAAATTAGAATGTATGCAATATTTTTTAATGTAAATGAACTTAAATAAATGAAATTGACTAATCTAAATGACTGAAAATGAATGCAATAGTGCAATTACACCTATGTTTGAAAACACATTGTGATATGCAAACAACTAAGTAAATAAATAAATAATGCAAAACACAAAGTATAGGGATGAATCTAAGTGTACCTAGAAGAATTGTGATGATTCTGGAGTGTTTTGAATGCTAATGTAAATTACTGAATTTTCACAGTGGGACTCATTCGCCCAGGGTGGCGAATCAGTCCTCCTCTTGGTGAAAAACTATTGGGAGCTGGTTTCTGTTTGTCAGGATCTAGAATCTGACAAAATTTATATTTTCAATCCTAAGGTGGGAATCATTTGCCACAAGTGGTGACTTAGTCGTCTCCATAATTTTTGAAAAATTAGGAGACAACTCTACAACACCAAATCTGGAAAAGTCTGCTTGTCGGGTTGTCGAAGTCAGTTATGCAGAAAACGGACAAACAACTCTCTCCAAACTTGAATTTGACTCAAGTTGACTTGGAAATCAATCTCCAACATCTAATAACCTGTTAAATATGCATACAAAGAGCTGCAAACAAACATGGAATAGGGGGAAAATGATTGAGGGTTAGTGAATAGGGGTTCAACTTGGTCAAACCCCACTTTTGGTAATTAAACCCTTGAAAAGATAATGAAATGAAAGAGAAAGATAAACTAATAGCATGCAAGTTCTATCAACTTACCTAACCCTTGATGAGGCAAGTCTGAAGTAATGTCAATGGCTACTTCAAAGTCCTTGAATATTGCTTGAATGCTTGAGATTGCTTGAATTTGATATGTGAATGTTGGAGGATGTAAAATGAGATGAAAAACACTTATTTATACAATTCTTGTGCCTTATTATCTGTTCATACCTCATCACAGGTCGAGATCAAGTGATTTTGAATAAAATCCTAAAAGGAAATTGGAAATATTTTGAATTTGGGGCCAAGGGAGACTCATTCACCACCCATGGTGAATGGGTCCCACCTAGGACCTAGAAACATGTGTTGGGAAAAATATTGTATTTAATGTTTTTTGTCCAGATAACATTCAAAAATACACTTAATAACAACTTATGAGGGAATAAAGAGACCAAATAAAGGACGAGAAGGGTGTAAATAGTGAAAATATGCCTAGAAGAGTGTGAAAGCTTGTTACAAGACTTTAGAACACTTAAAAATAGGACTGGTTGATGAGTAAAAAGGTGATTTTTAGGTAAATTGCATTAAATAGAGTCTATAAGAATGTAGAAATGTATTACAACACTTCACAACACCTTCACAAGATGTCATTCTTTGAGTTTTAGTACCTAAATAAGCATGTTCAAGTCATGTTACAACATAAAATAAGATCAACATAGTTCCAACACCATGAAAATGACAAGGGGCCATTTTTCTATGACACAAATGTAATTCAAAAAGGATGTCCTCATTAAGGGAGGACCCATTCACCACCTAGGGCGACTAGGTCTTGGCAATATTTTCTAGGACCTCACCTTTGGGGGATGAAATATCATTAAAAACCCATTTGAAATATGTTGATAAAGGGGGTCCTATAGGGGGAGGACCCATTCACCACCGAGGGAAAATCAGTCCTAGCACCAATTTCTAGGACCTTGATTTTTCCCAATTAAATGTTATGTAATTTGAACTATGGGTGTCGGGATAGATCTTTGCGAGGTGTCACAAATAAGACTTAAATTTGAATTAAAGGGGCCAATTAACTCTAATTAACCACAATTAATTAAGTGGATCCTAGATAAGTGTGAAAGTGTGTTACAACACTTTACAACACTTAAATAAGGTACAAATTAAGTTCATTTTATTAAAAAGGAGGCCCAAGATCAATGTGAATGTGTTGCAAGACATTACAACATTAAACCTAGGAAAAACTAGGTTAATTCAATGACAATTATTCCCAAATAAAGTAAGGAAAAATGATACTTTTTTCATTACTACACCAAGTAGAAATAGGTCCACTCATTTACATAGTATATATACTCAAGCCAGAATGTATCCACCTCTATGAAAACTTAAAAGTGTAAAATAACTATAAAAGGAAAAATTATGTTAGCCAACCCATGATGTGGGGCTCATCGGGCATACCATAAATGGGTCCATGAAAATGTGTTCAATGTGAATGATTTAAGCAATAAAAACCAAATAAACAAAAAATAAAATAAACACTCGAGATTAGGCTAACAAATATCAAACGAATATAATGAGCCTCTCATTGAGTAGATTTCCCAAGATGGTTGATTTGGATGTGTGCTCATTAAATTTTGGCATCGTAATGGTGCTCCAAGTGAAAATGAGTGAGATTTTTAATAAAATGGTTAAGGGTTGTATATATAGGATTTGGATTGAAATGAAAGAAGGGCTAGGATTGCTTGATGGAGATCAAGGGTGGAGGATGATTGTGATCTCTGATGCCATAATATATTTCCAAGTGGCACAATGAGAGGGTTTGAGAGGGATATAATACCTTGGAGGGGACATGTCACATTTAAGATGGTACCAAGACCCTACCATAAGTATAATGGGCCATGTGCTTGATGTGATGGGTAGGGTTGGTACACTTAATCATGGATTACGTGTGTTCAACCACTTAAGGGGAGATTAGGATTGGATTAGGATTAGAGGGAAAGTATGAGAGTTGGAGAATGGGCCATGAGTTGAGTGGAGGCTTGATCACCTTCCTTCATCTTTGTCCTCTTATCCTTCAAAAAAATGTACTGTCAGACCTCTCTTGATTGTCTACTAGTGTGAGTTTGACACAAGGTCTTCCTCTAATTAAAGTGGGGGCTCAATGTAGTGTAGAAAAATGTAACCCTTTATATTTTCTCACTTTTTTCTCCTTAAATTTAAATTGGACTTGATAATTCCTTAATTTTGTGTTGTTAAATGTACCTTTTTACATTTACACACTTATTTGGGATGTCTTAATTAAATTGAGCTTAATTAGGCCAAGTCCCTTTTATTCATTTATAAGCCTAATTAATTACATTTTCCGAAGGGGAAACCCGACAATAATTAATGCCAATATATAACACTTCACATTGATCAATGTGTGTTCTAGGAATTAGGGCCTGGGACCCAATCACTCATGGGCGAATGGGTCATCCCTAAGATATTAAACCCATTTTTAAATCATGTTTTGGCAGTATTTTTACCATCCTAAATTCAAATTTCAAATGTCATCTTGTAATGTTTTAATTTTGAGAAATTAAGGATAAATATCGATAAATACAAGTTTATTTTGATCAAATCAAGTTGAAGGAAAAATATAGCAAGAGGTGAACTTAACAAGAGCCAAGATTATTTTCAAGAGCATTCAAGAGAAGGTTTCTTCATCATTTGTTTCAAAATTCAAAATCTCTAGCATCATCTCAAATTATTTTGCAATCATGCATGTTTTTGGAGCTAACATTGTGATGTATGTTTCAAGATCTAATCCAAGCATTCAAGTAAAATATTCAAAGAAAGATTCAAGCATTAAGATCTGCATCCAATTCATAAATTTCATGCAATTTTTAGACCTCCTAAGATCTCCATTATCAAGGTTCCATGCAAGGCTTTGTTGAGTGGTAACATAGCTTTGTTCATTCTTCATTCCCTCTTTCATGTTTCATTTCAATTCAAGGTTTGATTACCAAAACAAGGTTTGACCAAGGAAAACCCCTATTCACCCAAAACAAACATTTTTCTCTCTTGTGTGTGTGATTGTAGAGTTAGATTGAAGAAGGCTTGAAGACCTTTTAAAGTGCAATATTTACAAAGTTGTCAAAATTATTGTCATCTCCTAAAAACTAAGATCTTGAAGTCATTTCCAACTATCTAACTATGAAACCCAGAGTCCATCTAGAAGTGTAGACATAGGAGCCAAGGACCTAGAAATCATTTTTAGAAAGGTGAACAAAGATCCATTCACCTATGGGAGAATGAGTCCCAAGACAACTTCTAGAAACAATGTTTTGTGGCAGGTACACAACATTTTGCATTTCTAGTTTTTCTAGAAGTTTTATTGTTTCTGATAGCCCAATGTTTCATCTATTAAATACCATTTTTACATGGCATAAATTAGTGCATTTGGTATTTTTAATCCTTCTCCCAAACCCCTATTTAGTCATTTTTGTCATTATTTCTATCAAAAGACACTTTGTAGCTGATTTTGAAGTAGATTTTAAGTGTCTTCCACTCATCCAATCTGCATAAAATTATTTGTTTCTATTAGATTTATGTTGCATCTACATGAATCAAGTCTTAGGTTATAGATTTGAGGTCGTTTTCTATCTTATTTTCATCTCCCAAAAGTGTTGTTCAGTCATATCTACCCCATCCACACATAAATGAAATTGCAAGATTCTTAAAGAATTCACTCACCTAAGGGTTGAAAGTGGATTTTAATTTGAAGTATCTCATTTCCTAAATGAAATAGAAAATAGGTAGGCTCATTACACCCCATTTGCCCCTTTCTATTTATAGTAAGTTTGGTGAAACATCACAAATTTAGTATAAAACCCTATGTGTTTTGAACCCTACCCTATTTTTTATGTTTCAGCTACATATAAATTCGGTGCTAACTCATTCATGAGTTCTAGTGATTCTTTTCATCAAGAAATTTCTACTATTGAAATACATAACTACAAGAAATTACATCTTTGTTTGTAGAATACCACTTTGTAGATTTGGATGACACTATTGAGGACATTCGTCTTCTCTCTTATTTCAGTATTTATGAAGTTGCATCACCATTTCCATCTTTCGATATTGCTCCTTCCTTGCCTACATCAAATTTAATTATAAAAAACTGTGTAGCTATTCATGGGTTAAACTATTTGACTCAGTCATCATCTATGCTAAAATACTTTGCAATAGTTTCAAATTCTCATTGGTCTAGTTAACACCATACATCCATGGTCCTTGTTCTTGAATCAAATATGGTGCCTGATCCATCTTATCAACATTTTTGACACATTAGCATTATCTTGGAGATCTTTGAGCATCATTTAAAGGCATAATGGACATGATATCAGTATTTGGGTCATGTGCAAAATTCATAGACATTGATCTTACTTCCTTCATATTCCTATTTGGAATGGGAAGTCATATAGCACACATTTTTGGTGAATTTTCTTCCTAAGGGGGGAAATTTTGTTCAAAAATCATGGATCATTTTTAACATCTGGTGTTGAGCATATACTAGCAAGTTACATACATCATTTTTTGAGGATAATGCATGGTTTCTCTTATGCTATTAGTTTTGGGAGGAAGTATTTCCTCGCATGGAGTTCATTACTTCTCAATTTTGGGGGGGGACACATAGACCTTCTCTCTATGTCTCTCCTATGGGGGGAAATTAATTGTACATTGTGCTAGAAGTACTCCTTGTGGGGTCATGATAAGTTCTCCATCTATCATTTATCTTCTTCACTTATATATTCCATTACATTTGCATCATTTCTCTTTTGGAGAGGAGTTTTATTTTCCACTAGGTTTTTCTCCTTTACTCCACTTTACGAAAATTAAAATAAACTTCCACCTAAAGCTCCACATCCTAGATATTTTTATGCAAACTGAGGTAAGTGCTAGTTACATTAGAGATCATACTAACACAAATTATTGACTAAGATACATCAAAAACATTACACTACCCTCATTTTGGAGAGGAGTTTTATTTTCCACTAGGTTTTTCTCCTTTACTCCACATAAGGTACACTATCCATTTCATTCACCAAATACCAAATTCCTAAAAATTATACATCTAGATCCAATTTTTTTATCTCCTTCACAAGATAGGAAACAAACTCACTTATTAAAATTCATCATGTCTCTCATTCCTTCCTTTTGTCCCCCTTCTCTATCTCTTATGCTTATGTCTCCTTCCTTTTTCTCTCTCAGATCCTTGGATTTCTATTCTTTAACTCTAAGATATATGCCATTATTTTAATGGCTATGAGAATAGACAAAAACATTTATAGAAATTCCAAAAAAGTAGACCTTGGATCTTATGGAGAGGATTGATAATAAATCCCAAACATTTGACCACCACCAATATTAAACCATAATAATTAACTTATCATTAAACTTAAACCTAGAATCCTCATACCACATGTTAGCCTTGCTATGCCCCATTCATATTATCAAATATTTGTATAACAAACCATTATTAAACATGCTTATTTATCTTTTTATTAAAAAATTCTTGATAAAATGTTGTATTCATATATATTTATCAACTTTTTCATAAACTATGTAAATCATGTCTTTATCAATTATTATTATTTGTAATTATATTTAATATCCTTACTTTTTCAACACATGCACATGCACACACACATACAATATATATATATATATATATATATATATATATATATATATATATATATAAGTTCCAAGTGATTTAAATATAAAGGGTATGTGCAAGATCATGATTGGCCAAAAAGTGGCAATATGATGGGTGTGTGGCTAACAACTTTGTTTTACCCAAAATTGATGAAACAAAAAGGTTTTTTAAAGGAGATTCTCAGCTTTCTACCAATATAAATTATGCTTTACTTTGAATTAAATAAGTAATTATTATTCATTTTTTTATTCGAATTACCACTAAAGTCCTGATTGATAGGCTCATTGAAAATAATCTATATCTTTCAAATGGTATAACATTTTTTGAATCCAAAACATGCATTACATTCTATGTTTCACATACTATAGGATTAAAAAAATAAAAAATTGAATTTCATGAAGTTTTGACCAAGTTAAGGTGGTCAAACAAATGAGTTTTTTATATTTTTTTAAAGTTGTAATAAAAAATTCATAATTAATTATTTACATTGGAAAAAATTACAAAAAAATATGCACCACATCGGGACATGAGTCCTCTACATATATCTAGAAAATATTATAAAAAAATATTGTCATTTTATTGTGGTTAGGGTGGTCAGACAGACACCTACTTCTTATTTTTTCCCTAAAATTTAAGTACTATTGCATTGAAATTTCAAATTCTCACCAAATAGATTTTTTTTTTAAACAAACCTAGTAGTTTAGAAACTGCATTCAATTTTCTACAAATTCTATTCTTACGTATTTTTGAAATAATATAGATAACTTATTCAAATTTTTACGTCAAGTTGCCTAACTCTTATTTTTCTATTTTTTTTGCCACTTAAGGGCCTATTTTTTCAATGATAATCCTGCACATACCCTAAAGATAGTTAAGGATTCTATTTACTATAAAAATTTATAATTTTTAAGTTTCCCATTATAACCCTTACATGATTCTTACTATTATCAACTTATTTTAATGGGGGTTTCTTTAGATAAATTCTGATAACATTTTGTAATTTTTTAATTTTTTTTAGATTTTTGTTATTTAAATAATTTAATATTAATGTAAAAATATGTTTTGAGGTAAAATGTAATAATAAGAATGTAATTTTTTTAATTAAAAAGGTAGGGTAAGGGTTATGATCTCAGACATAATAGAAACAAAAAAAACAAGGCTACTAGACCCACCAATTCAAATAGCTATGACAAAGGTCAATAGGCCTACTAGGAAACAACACAAAGAAAAAGAGAAACAATCATTGAGAAATATAAATAAAATGACATGTAGGCCTCAGAAAGATAGGCATGTAGGCCCCAAAGAACCAAAAAAAATCAAAAGAAACACACTTACATGAAAATACTCCTTATGAATATTAATCAAGTTCCATTCTTGCTTGAGCAACTCCAAGTATCCTCAGCTTCACTCCTAGTATCCTCCTTTGGGGCTTCAACATCCTATTTATCCTCCTTTGTTTTTTCATTTTTCTGACTTTAGATTGCTCGATAACCATTCCAAATATTTAGGAATATAATCATTGCATAGATATTTAGAAATAATATGTTTATAAATATTTAGGAATATAATTATTGTAAATGGACAATATAGAGTAGAAGAATAATCTCTGGATAAAAATTTTGGTAAAATAATAATTATATTTGGATGTTTTTGGTGCTTGTGTAACCATTTTAATTTTAGTAGAACTCCTTTTTCATAGATTAAAATTTCTCTTACTAAATTTTTTGGTCCTTTTAATGTGGAATTACTTTGAATTTTCTTCAATGGTATCTTTTAAATATTTTTTTAATTATTAAATTTCTTTATTTGCTTCAATATCACTTGATATTTTTTTCATTTTTATTTGTTAAGGTGTCTTGTGGGTATTTTTTTCATTTTTATTTGTTAAGGTGTCATGTGGGTATTTCTTTCATTTTTATTTGTAAAGGTTTCATTTCATGTGAATGAAAGGTTAGCTAAACATACATTCTTTGTTTAAGAGGATTGAATTGGTTATCTTTGAGAAAATAATTAATATAAAATAATTAATGTTGTGGACAATGATTTTGGATTGCCCAACTGCTTTAGCTCCTTCTAGGGTTTCACCTAAAAGGAGAAAGGGATGGGGTCCAAAATGCAAATATCAACACTCAAGATTAATGTAAATGAGTTGTAATATGTCTAATTATGATGTACTAATGCACTGACCTGAAAATAAATTGATTTAATGATGCAAAACCTAAGAAATACAAAGTGATTGAAAACACATTGTGATATGCCAAAAGATAAAACAAATGTAATAAATGACAAAATAAAGATACGAGAAAAAAAATATGCACTTGGAAACTGATGAAGAGCTGAATGGGGATTGTAGAGACCTCTGAAATTCTATAACTTTTTTATTTTTAAGCCAACTAGGATGCTTATGCTAGGCTGGGTGACTTAGTCCTAGATCAGGGAAACTACCGAGAAAGTTGTTTCTGCCAAATGGGTATGTGAAACTGTAAAAAAACCTTGAAAATTTAGAGTAGTGGGAATAAGTCACCACCATGGGTGACTTAGTCCACTTTGGATTTTCTACAAATCTGAAAGTGGAAATGGAAGCCCTCAACCTGCACTCTGCTTCTTGATGGAAATCTAGATCTGAATCTTCGAAAAACCCTACAAAACATAATATAATTCATTTTCTAATGGGGAGTTTTCCTCAGTCAAACCCCTAGTTGGTATTTAAACTTTGTGAGAGATAAAATCTACATAAATCCCTCACCCTAAGTGTGCCTAAGACTAGGAAAATCTGAAATGAGACAAAACCCTATTTTAATGTGCTAGAATAAGATAAGCAAATGGAAGTTGAATGATGCAATACTTCAATCTAAGAAACCCTACAACATTACAAATGAATGCAAATGGCATGCAAATGTTATTTAAACCTTATGTCTGAAGATAGAGATAAAATGGAAGATGGAATCACTTTGAAAACAAGTCTTTAGGTGTGATTTGATGACTAGTTTCATCTTCTCAGCCTAGATTTCTGCATGATTCACCATAGGCATCCATGATCAGCCCTTTGCAATTTGAGATCTTGAACCGAAAAGTTAGCTTGAACACCATTAAATACCCTAGTTTGTTGCCCTAAAGCTTCAACTTTGTTGTAGATAGAATAATTAAACTTCTTGTAAAAGATATTTTTCTCGACTTTTGGTTTTTGCTTTGTAAAATGACTAGGATATGTGAAAAATGACCTAGAAACATGTATTTATAGGAATTAACACCAAATTGCTCATTATTATAACTTCATAGGCCGACATCTCTCAAGAATTTGAATTAGGTTGGTGATTTTCCCACTCAAAAACCTAGAAAATATCCCAAAAGGGACTAAGTCACCACCTTGGGCGACTTAGTTCCACTAGGATTTTTTTTGTGTTTCATGAAATTTGAGTAGTTTGAATGTTATTTTTTGGGATTTAAGTGATTTGTGAGTGAAATAGGCCTTAAAGTCCAAAGTCGTGAGTATTAGGGGCCTATAAATGTAGTTTTTAAGGGGTGATTGATGCAAGGGTGTCTAAAATATGACCTAATTAGGCCACAAATTGTACTTTCTACAAAGGAGTACAATTTTTTCGTGTCCACAGTTAGCTCCCACTTTAGTGCCCATATGACTCTACATGCATATGTAAGCTAAAGGACTCTAAATAGTGCACTTTACTTCATAAAAGGATACTCATTCAAAAGACAAGATAATGCAGCCCCCAATGTAGTTATTTGCAAAACCACAACATTAGGAACTGCATCCTATAGTACACAAATTCATTATTTGTCAAAAATCCTTTTGCCTAACTTCTAGAAATAAAATTTGAGGGTAGATGTATGCCCGACCCCTTCATTCTTCTTGCTTTATGAAGGTGGAATCAAGGTAGCAATCTAGCCACATTGAACAGGAAATATCATATCAGAGGACATTTCCAAGTACCATGTCACATAATGATAAATATTTGATGATGTTGAGTGTGGAATCATAGTTCAAATGCATCAAATGACATCAAAAATAGAGTTCCCTAGATCTCATTATGTTGTGTGGAAGAAAAAGTACTTTATTAATTCGTAAGATAAAAGAAACCCTAATTTAATGCATAGTAAAAAGAAATGAAAATTGAGGTAAAGGAAAGTAATTGGTCACTTACTATTTCATTTTACTTTCTTGCAACTTGAGAGTGATAAGTGAGATGAAAAATACTGAGCAGATGAGGTTACACACCTGCACGATTGGACGTTCTTCGGGATTAGGTGGCATGTGACGAGTGTCAGCATGAGGTGAGTCGATTCTACAACCTTCGCTTTGTGATTTTGTAATGATGTAATGATTTTTATGCATATCTAGGTTATTTTAGGATCTTGGAAAAAAATTTCCTAGAGTGTCCCCTTTTTTTGTGAAGTGTCCCATTTCTTTGCAAAGTGTCCCTTTTGTTCGCAAAGTGTTCCATTTCTTCGCGAAGTGTCCTGTTTCTTTGCGAAGTGTCCCAAAAGGGTTCTAAAGTGTCTAGGGCCTTTAGCAAAGTGCACTAGATGGACTTTAGCGCACTTGCATGATGAATAATGTAAAAATTAAAGATATTAGATGAGTTTTAGAGCATATTTGTGTAAATTTGACAAGTACCCACCCGATCATGATAGCGATTAGGAGGGAGACAGTTGAGCTTTATGAGAGATCTGGCTCCAACGCTATCAACAAAGGAGATGAAGCATCTTCAGGTTGTGGGCATATATTAGGCATATCTTATGCCTCCTATGAGATACCACAATGCCATGATGATGGCTCTCTGTGAGCATTAGAATACAGATACATGCACTTTTCATCTACTGACAGGGGAGATGACTATCACCTTGGAGGATGTACATCAGATTCTCTACATGCCAATTCAGGGAGAGTGAGTACATTTCCATAAAGATTGCACCTTCCGTGAGCAGAGGGTTGATTTACAACATTGTCTAGATGGTCTAGTTCATGATACATGGGTTAGAGGACATATTGATTTGTCTATGCTATTATATTCACAGGCACCATTGGTTTGATGAATTATGATGCACATCGTAGAACTAGTTCTAATCCTTGATGGGTGGGGTGATCATCTTGAGGGAGGACTAGTGCACTTGATTCAAGGGATGGGGGAGTAACAAACAGTATACGTCTGGGGTCGGTGTATCCTAACACATCTATATTATGATCTTGGGTGATTTGTATTATGAGAGGTGGACAGTATGGTGCACTATACACTTCTATAGGTGTGGTGCCTTGAGCATATTACATGCACCAAACTAGTCAGCTATCCATGTGCGACAATAGTAGGGTATCCTTAGGCTCTTAGCTATCCTTTTCTTTGATTAAGGTAGTATGGTGATTTTCATTTTTGGAGGGTATGATTCGACTGACGAGATGAGGATGAGGTCCTTTGGAGACCTTATCAGCTTCCATTGTAATGGACAGATTATACCATAAAGTTAATGAGGATGTAGATAGATAGATTTCTAGTTGGTTGTCATGACCATGTAGTACGACTATTCTACTATGATTGGGTCATGTCACAGTTTGGACAGGTACAGACACCACCCCAAGCATGAACCTTTTTTAGGAGGTTAGCACATAGTGCTTGAAGACCAAGTGATACAGTGTGACTCACTCTTGAGCATGTAGTTGAAAGTGACTCTGATGGCTCTGATCACGACTAGCTGCCAGTCTTTGATGCAAATGACATTAGTGCCACAGGAGAGCATGACGAGTGGTGGACAGTGACTCGACCAACACCAGTATTCCTTATGAATGAGCCAATGGGAGATGCAGATCCACTACCAAATGAGGGAGATGACCAAGAGGATAGAGCCAAGGATACATGCTACAGGGCTATCGATATATTCACTGATGTGATTGATGATGAGTATGATGAGGATGTAGATCCAGATTATGATGGCAAGGAGGGATAGGAGGAGTATGAGGAGGATGAAGAGGAGGAAGTGTATGAGGAGGAGCCACCCCTGAGTGAGAGTGATGAGGCAGGAGCTAAGGATCGACACGAGTGGGGAGATTCCTCTCCCATCCATATGACAAGGTCATGAGTAGCAGCTACAGCAGGCACCAGTACTCACAGCTAAGGGGAGGCTATCATAGCCTCCATGCCACTATATAGGATGACATTGAGATTGCTCAGCCGACCAGCGATGTAGGTGATGATATGTGATTTTATGTGCATGTACTTTAGTGCATATGATTTTCTTTATATATATATATATGTATGTATGTATGTATCATGATGATGTTTACTAATTGTGTAATATTTCTACCTTGTAGGAGCAATAAGAGATTGGTGGGAGTTCTACCATAAGGCTGTCGTAGAGATATTACCCACATCCATCAATGAGGAGGAAATGGACCCTAACTACATTCCCCCACCTATTTTGGAGGAGGAGCCAGAGTCACTCAGACCTTTCACGAGGCTACGAGTAGCTTATGAGAGTGTGAGGAGATGACTCCATTGAGCTGAGACCATAGGATAGTCATCCCAAACTCCAACAAAGATGGAGAGACTACATGTAGAGATAGCATAGCTATAGGTGGAGAGGGATATGGCTCTTGGGCGAGTATAGGGTCTAGAGTTTGCACTCAAATTTGATGCATCGCAATAACAATCATGCATGACCGTCTCACAACATCCAAGTACCAGATTGCAAGCACCAGATCTTGAGGGGTCGAGTTCTCACAGACCTTGGTGATTTTGTATATTATGATGATATATACATAAAACTTTGGATATCTATATATATAAATTTGTGATATTTTTTGAGTTTTCTTAATGTGTTGTAAATGTTAAATGGCAATGCGATTAATTAAAGAACCTTTGTAAGATTACTTAAATTAATTAATGTCATCATGATTTAATAGAATTTATGTGATCTAATTAAAATATATTGTAGTTTCATTTTAGATACAACATGATGATTGAGTATGTTATGCTAAATTGAACTTATCATAACACATAAGATGAATTTGAATAGCATGAAACCTAAAGTCATAAAAAATAATCACTTTGGTGTTCAATACAAACACACAAGTTATTTGTCAAGAATGAATCAATATGAAAGTATATAGGATAAGACCCAATAAATTTAACAATACTGCTTTATAATTCATACTATTCAAAGGGATTAGACATAATACTGAAGCCAATGTGTGGCATTTATAGGTTCTTTAAGGGATGTGCCATCGAGTTCGGTTAACTTGTATGCACCAGCCTCAAAAGTTGTGTCAACTATATAAGGTCCTAACCAATTAGAACTAAATTTGTCACGTTCATTTGGGTCGGCATTAACATTACAATGATTAGCAGATAGAACTAAGTCACCCTTTTGGAAGGATCGAGGCATAACATTAAGGTTGTAATGATTATGTTTTCTTTTGTAATAATCTTGAAGATGTTCAAGAACGTTAATACACTATTCATTGAGCATCTCAAGCTAATGTAATCATTGTTTTTGATAATGTGTGTTGTCAAAAATTCCTTGAAGAACCACTCTTAGTGTAGGGATTTCTAATTCTAAGGGCATGATTGCTTCACTACCATAGACCAAAGTATAAGGTGTGGTCCTTGTGGAAGATCGAACACTTGTACGATAAGCCCAAAGTGCATAATGTAATTGTGTGTGCCAATCCCTATGGTTCTTATTAACAATTTTCTTCAATATTTGTTCAAGAACTCTATTAGTTGATTCAGCTTGACCATTAAATTGTGGGTAATAAGGTGTCAAAAGATGATGTTGGATATTAAAGGTCCCTAAAAATTTCTTCACATCCTTATTCTTAAATGGTGTACCATTATCAGAAACTAATGCAGAAGGAAGTCCAAAGTGAGCAATAATGTGTTCCAAAATGAAATGACATATCACCTCAGCTATTGTAGATTGAAGAGGAATGGCCTCAACCCATTTTGTAAAATAATCAGTTGTAGTGATAATAAAGGTATGTACGGTAGGAGGTAAAAATTTTCCTATATTGTCCAATCCCCAAACCGCAAAGGGCCATATCAGAATTTGAGTTTGAATTTCACTAGCAAGAGCATGATGCAAATTGCTATGTCTTGACACTTATGACATTTTTGGACATAATTAAAGCAATCATGTTCCATGTGGCACCAATAATACCCTATACGCATAAGATTTTGAACCAATTTTTGTCCTCCAAAATTTCCACCACAAGCACCTTCATGGGCTTGGTGAAGTGCGAGAGGTATCTCAAAGTTGTTCAAACATCACAGTAAGATACCGTTAAATGACCTTCAATATAGCACATCTGCAAGGATGACATATTTAGATGCAATCTTACATAAGCGAGCATGGAGGTTTTTAGTTATCAACTTGGGAAAGGTACAACTTTTCAAATAGTTGAATATGGCATCATACCATTCACTCAAGTTTGTTTCATCTGTTGTTAAAACATCTCTAGTCTTGTCATCAATCAAATGTTTCATAATAGGGTGAATTGTGAATGTGAAATATTTTGAAGGATCTTGAGGAGAAATAAGAGAGGTATCACTTGCCATTGCATCCACAAGCTAATTATTTTTTTGTGGGATATTATCAATGGTAAATGTTTGAAACTTCTCTAAAAAATGCATGATAAGATATTTGTACTTGAATAATCTATCATGTTTGGATTGATATATTCCATTGATTTGTTTAATGAATAATTGTGAATCACCAAATATCTTGATATCTTTGACACCCATGATTAAAGTGCCACACAACCCAACAATTAATGCCTCATATTCAGCCATGTTATTCATACATAGGAAATTGAGTCGATATGACAAGGGAATAGGCTTTCCTTTGGGGGGAACTAAGATGACTCCAGCACCAGAGCCTATTCTACACTTGGATCCATCAAAGTATAATTCTTGTGTGGAAATGTGTGTTGTTAGCATGTCATCATGGGGAAAAGAGTCATTGCTAGGTAACACTAAAGGAGAAGGAGCATCAGCTAATTGGTCAATTAAGCCTTGGCCTTTAATTATTTTTTGTAAAGCAAACTTAAGGTCAAACTTCGTCAAAAATATAACCCATTTAGCTAAATGTCCTAATAAGTCCATTTTGTGAAAAAGATGTTCAAGAGAATCAAATTTTTTCATGACATGTATTTCAACATTTAGTAAATAATGTCGTAATTTACTACTAGCGAATACAAGGGCTAGATATTATTTTTCCATTTGTGTACGTATCGGGTTTCATAATCAATTAGAGTTTGTCTAATGTAATAAATAGGGTCTTCTTCTCCATTGTCATCTTGATAAGCCAATAATGATGCAAGAGCATGGGTGGATGTGGCTATGTAAAGGATGAATTGTTTGTTCGGCATGGTGGGCTGTAAAATAGGTGGTGTTGCAAGGTATTCCTTCAAACTCTCAAATGCCTATTTACAATCATCGTTCCAATCAAAAGGAACATACTTCTTGAGGAGATGTGTGAAAGGTAACATTCTATCAGATAAATAAGTGACAAAATGATGGATGGATTGAATTTTTCCTTGTAACGTGCGTAATTGGGTAGGTGCACGATCATGATGGGCCAAAAAGTGGTGATATTATGGGTATGTGTAGGGTATGTGGCTAATGGATTTTTTTTACCCAAAATTGATGAAATGAAAAGGGTTTTTAAAAGATATTCTCAGCTTTCCACCAATATAAATTATGTTTACTTTGAATTTAATAAATAATTATTATTCATTTTCTATTTGAATTACGACTAAAGTCCTGATCAATAGGCTGATTGAAAAACATCTATGGCTTTCAAACAGTATCACATTTTTTGAATCCAAAACACGCATCACATTCTATGCTTCACATAATATATGATTAAAAAAAATAAAAAATAAATTTCATGAAGTTTTGACCAAGTTAAGGTGGTCAGACATACAATTTTTTATATTTTTTAAAAGTTGTAATAAAACAATCATAATTAATTATTTACTTGGAAAAAAATTACAAAAAAATATGCATCACATCTAGACATGAGTCCTCTACTTATATCTAAAATCTTACAAAAAAAATATTATCATTTCATTTTGGTTAGGGTGGTCAGACAGGCACCTACTTCTTATTTTTCCACGAAATTTAAATACTACTGCATTGAAATTTCAAATTTTCTATGAATAGATTTTTCTTAAAAAAAAAAAACCTAGTAGTTTAGAAACTACATTCAATTTTCTATAGATTCTATTCTTACATACTTTTGAAATAATATAGATAAATTATTCAAATTTTTACGTCAAGTTGCCTAACTCTGATTTTTCTAAGAAAATTTGCCACTTAAGGGCTTGTTTTCTTCATGATGATCCTGCACATACCCAATTGAGAGATGTTCTTAGGAGGTGGCTTGTTTACGATAGCATCAATTGTATTTTTGTCCACCTCATGCCTATGTGAGATATTGTAAACCCTAAAAAATTTCCACTATCTACCCCAAAGACACACTTTTTCAGATTTAGACTCATGTATTTATGCATTCGTTCAAAGATTTTTTGAAGGATATTCACATTGTCTTGTCGTGTTAAGGACTTGGCAAGGATGTCATCAACTTCCAATATTTTAGGTATGTAATCATGAAATATCAATGTCATTTCTCATTGATAAGTTGTGCCTACACTCTTTAGTCCAAAAGGCATCACAACCCAAGAAAACATTCCCCAAATAGTTGTGAATGTTGTCTTGTATTGATCTTGTGGGTTGATGAAGATTTGGTTCTAACCAGAAAATCCATCCATGAATGACATCAAAGTATGGTCAATAGTTGAAGCCATGATCATGTCAATATTAGGAAGGGGAAAATCATCCTTTAAGGATGCTTTATTCAAGTCACAAAAATCCATACATATCCTAATATGATTATCAGGTTTAGAAACTGCGACAATATTTGAGATCCAAGGAATATAATCAATAGGGTGAATGAAACCTGCGTCAAGGAGTTTTTCAAGTTCTCCTTTAACATGCAAGGCTATCTTAGGATTCATTTTTTGTATATTTTGTCAAACAGGCTTAGTGTTGTTTGCAAGAACAATGTTATGTATTACTATCTTCGGATCTATTCTTGGCATATTTGAATATTTCCAAGCAAATATTTTAGGAAAATCATGGAGCAAAATTGTAGTTTCCTCTTGTTCTTCATCATCGAGGTACTTTCCAATTTTAATGACTTTTTCTATATCGTCTATATCCATTGGTATATTAATTGTATCTCCTAGGGGGAGGGCATTTGGTTTAGGAGACTCAGGAGCATATGGTTCCATGGTTTTCTCATTATCATCAATATTGTGTGGCTTGTAACTTATCATAGTGTAGGTAACGTTTCATTTGAAAGGAGATGGTTTATCAATAGCACCTAACATTTGTTTCAAAGCTTCATCACTTTCAACATACTCCCAAGATGGTGGAGAATTCATATCAATAAATTTAGGATGTTTTAGCATAAGCCTGGTTCTTGGTTTACATGTGATGGTGTTGATATTGAGCAATGGTCGTTGAGTTGCTTTTGTTGTCTTAGAAAAGGAATATCCCAAACCAGTTTTGTTTCTTGTGTATTATGTTCAATAGGGACATGAATTCCTTGTTCATTTTTTCCACATGCTTTGACATTGTATCCCAATTATTTCATAAGCTCATAACTGCATCCATAAAGTCTTTCCATTTCCTAGGGATTGGGTGGTTGTTGACAATCTATCTCATCAAAAATTGTTGTGTAAGTTGTGTTTTCTTCCAAAGAAGATGAGATAGAGGTAGGGGAAGATTCTTCTGAATTCTGAGTTGACATAACCATTGGTTGTTTCTATTTTTCATTTTCCTTGTGGGTGATTATGTATTCATCCATAAATGAAGGTGTGAATTAGAATGTTCCCCAATCATCATCTAGAAAATTAGACACAAATTCTTCTTGTTTATTGGCCTCAAGAGGGTCAATATGAGATGTTGGAATTAAAGTATTCAGAGGACTAGTTGTTCCTTTATCAAGTTGCAAACAACTCTCAAGATTGGGGTCTATCTCAACTTGATATACTTTATTGTTATAGACATATTTCATTATGTGATGAAGAGTTGAAGGTACCACATGCATCTCATGAATCCATGGCATTCCCAAGAGAATATTATATGCAAGATCATAGGGCATGACATGAATAGGAGTTTGCAAGGTAGCCACTCTAACTGTTATAGGTAAAGTGATTGTACTAAGCGGTTATTTTTTTGTGTTGTCAAATCCTCTGATAGGTAAGGAATCAGGTTTGATTTGTGATTTATCCACACGTAACCAATCTAGGAGTTTCACATTGCACACATTGGGGGTAGAGCCATTGTCAATGAGGGTTCACTTAATGCCTATTGTATTATAGTGGGAAATGATCATAAAGGCCTCATTTTGTTTCCTTAATTCTAATGGAGGGATCTCATGCTGATGAAAGGTAATGTCTACATTAACTGTATTGATTGCTTCGAGAAGAGCTACCACATCATTTGTGTTTGTACCAGGAGGAACCTCTATTTGTAGCAAAATTATTTAGAGCATTGAATTCTAATTGGCTGAATTTTGAAGAAGATCCCAAAGGGATATTTTGGCACAGGTGATCTTAAGTTTCTCAATAAGGTCATACTCTCGTAAATGAGGAGCACTAGGCAGTGTTGTATTGGGTAAAGGTATGGAGGGTTGTGTTGGTTGTGCTGGGTGAGGGTTGTTTTGAGTGTAATGTGTGTGTGAAAAAACATCATGTTGTGGTGGATAAAGGGTAAACTTAGGTTTAGGTAGAGGTTGAGGTTGATGTGAAGATGGGTAAAGGACAAGTTGAGGTTGGACTACATTGACATCTTTTTTTTTGGTTGCCCACAAAAAACATTAGTGGATGGCTTTTGTGAGATGAAGTCTACAAGGGCCTCATCTAACATACCAAATTCATCACTACTAAAAGGTTTGGGAGATAAGTTGTCGTTAAGTGGTTTAGGTTTGTCATCAAAAGCCTTAGTGGATGAACTTAGTGAGAGGAAACCTTGTAAGGTTTCATCTAACCTATCCAAGTTATCACTACTAAGAGGTTTGAATGATATGGTTGTCCTAAAATGAAGCATTTTTTTTATTGGTTCATTTGATGTTGTAAAGTTTTTATTTGTTTTTTCTAATGAATCTAATCTAAATGAGCTAGGAACTAATGTTGAAAATGAACAATGTAAAAATATAATGCTATCCATGATTTCCATTAAAAGGAATAATACTAATACTAATGATTCAAGTATAATAGAAAAGAATTGTACAAAAATAGAACAATAATTGAATTTAACAGTAATTACAGAAAGAGGAAATAGAATGTAGAAAACAAAAATTGAAAATTTGCACTGGGACTAAGTCACCCAAGGTGGAGAATTAGTCCTAGTAGGGTGATTTTAAAAGTTTTTTTGAATTTTCTAATGGATATTAATGTGTTTGGTATTTTTTCATACAAATCTATAGTGTAAATGTAGAATTTCACTATTGTGCAATGAAATGGGATGCAATAATGCAAGCTAAAATGAGCTTTTCACTAGTGCAGTTTTGAAAACCCTAGGATGCAATCAATGCAACACCTAATGCAATTATAATGAAAATGAAACCTAGGATTCCTTTAAAATAAGAAGTAAATATGTTCAAAAGTCAAGTTTACCAAAATGTGGACAATGATTTTGGATTGCCCAACTACTTTAGCTCCTTCTAGGGTTTATCACCTAAAAGGAGAAAGGGATGGGGTCCAAAATGCAAATTTCAACACTCAAGATTAATTTAAATGAGTTTTAATATCTCTAATTATGATGTACTAATGCAATGATCTGACAAGAAAATGATTTAATGATGCAAAACCTAAGAAATACAAAGTGCTGGAAAACACACTGTGATATGCAGAAAGATGAAACAAATGTAATAAATGACAAAATAAAGATACAAGACAAAAACTATGCACCTAGAAAATGATGAAGAACTAATTGGGGATTGTAGAGACCTCTGCAATTCTTGAAATTTTTATTTTTAAGCCAACTAGAACACTTACGCCAGGTTGGCCGACTTAGTCCCAGATTGAGGAAACTACCCAAAAAGTTGTTTCTGCCAAATGGGTATCTGAAACTGTAAAAATCCCTAAAAAATTAGAGCAGTGGGACTAAGTCGCCAACATGGGAAACTTAGTCCACTTTGGATTTTTTGCAAATCTGAAAGTGGAAACAGAAGCCCTCAACCTACACTTTGCTTCTTGACAGAAACCCAGATCTGAATCTTCGAAAAATCCTACAAAATAGAGAATTTTTTTTCTAATGGAGGGTTTTCCTTGGTCAAACCCCTAGTTGGTATTTAAACTTTTTGAGAGATAAAATTTTCATTAAACACTAGCGCTAAGTGTGGCTAAGACTAGGAAAAGCTGAAATGAGACAAAATCCTATTCTAATGTGCTAGAATAAGATAAGCAAATGACACTTGAATGATGCAATACTTCAATCTAAGAAACCCTAAAACATTACAAATGAATGTAAATGACATGCAAATGTTATGTAAACCTTAATTCTAATGATAAAGAGAAAATGGAAGACGGAATCACTTTAAAAATAAGTCTTTAGGTGTGATTTGATGGCTAGTTGCATCTCCTCAACCTAGATTTCTCCATGATTCACCATAGGCATCCATGAGAAACCCTTTGCAATGTGAGATCTTGAACCAAAAAGTGAGCTTGGAGACCTACTAAAACCCTAGTTTGTTGCTCTATAGCTTCAACTTTGCTCTACATAGACTAATTAAACTTCTTGTAAAAGATATTTTTCTCTTGACTTTTGGATTTTCCTTTTGTAAAATGACTAGGAGATATGAAAAATGACCTAAAAATATGTATTTATACGCATTAACACTGAATTACTCATTATTCTAACTTCATAGGCCGACATCCCTCAAGAATTTGAATTAGGTTGGTGATTTTCTAGCTCAAAAGTGGAAAATACCCCAAAAGGGACTAAGTCACCACCTTGGGAAACTTAGTCCCACTAGGAATTTTTTTGTGGGTTTCACAAAATTTGAGTTGTTTGAAGGTTATTTTTTGGGATTTAAGTGATTTGTGAGTGAAATAGTCCTTAAAGTCTAGAGTCATGGGCATTAGGGGCGTATAAATTTAGTTTTTAAGAGGTGATTGATGCAAGGGTGTCTAAAATAGGACCTAATTAGGCCACAGATTGTACTTTCTGCAAAGGAGTACAATTTTCATGTCCACAAATGTTTACGTTAAATTTTAGTTATAGGTCTTTATAATATAATTGTATATTAAACATTTTTAATAATTATATTATTTTTTTGAATGTAGGATAACTTAGATATTTGGGAAAGACTCAAACAGTCAAGAGATATAAATTATAATTTAAATGAGAGTCCCTTGAATATTTTATTTTTGATTTTATTTGAAATCTCTTATTTCAAGAGCATGTCTATTAAATCTAATGTACTTAAAAAATCTAGCAACCTAATAATACGTATACATCTATTGTTAACTATAGATATTTATTATCAAACTATAATTCTCTAGAAACCATCTTAATCTATTTAATATTTTAACATTGATATGTTATTCCTTTCCTTTCTCCCTTTTCGAAGCAGTCTGAAAAGGTATTGGTTAATAAGCTAAAACTAGTGTTGAAGATAATAAGTGTCTATTTCATTACATTATAATAATGTTTTCAAATATAAAAAATAATATTATCTCATTTTATCTATTTATATTTCTTATCATCTATAATTAATTTTTAATAGTTTTTAATTAAAATATCATATAATCAAGACAATAAAAAATTTGGATGTGAAATTGTCTCTTTCAATATCATACAATTTCAATCATTACATGATATAAAATATAACATTATTTATAAAAATAATGTTAAATAGTATTAAACTTATGAAGTAAGTTTGTCTTTATAGTTTTAACACTATTTGGGAACTTGTTATATGAGGATCATATTCTTCTTAATCAAGCCTCTAGATTATCTTCATATACAATAACTATGAATCAAGGTTAAAGATGAAATATGATGATGCAATTAAGATGCTTTAAAATTACACTATTATGATCTCAGACACATTATTTATTTGATCATTTTTCCATCTCTTATCTTTTTTGAAATTATTTTAAATGAATGAATGATTTTTTTTAAATGCAACAACATGACACATTAATTAATACAAATGTACACTAGGTTAGCTCACAACAAATAATGGGTGCGTCAACAACATTTAAATTTGAATTTTGAATTTTAAAAGTTCAAGGTTCAAATTTACATTCACATTAATAAATTTGGTCACTTAAGAACTCATGTTTGTAATCAATGAGAGATTTGGAGATTTAGAATAATTTATGAGAATAGCTAACAATGAAATCATGATAGGATAATTTTGTGAACTAGTTATGAGACAAATTTCAAGCAATACCATACTATTTGTAGATTTTTTAATTATATATAGGATATTCTAATTAAAGTAACAAAAAATTAGAAGAAAAAAGAAAAAAGAAAGGCTAGGAAACTTCCACAATTGCATTTCCCCCACTTTTACCTTCAAGCTCTTAGAGATTTGTTGAATCTTTTATTAATTGTCTTCACACAATGAGTAGAAGCATGTAAATTTTCCAAATTTAATAGAGGGAAAACTCACACAATCTACTCCACTACCCTACTCCATTTCTCACAACCTTTCTCAATGTCATTATGATCATCTAAATAAATTATGAAATGATATTATTTGCTTTCATGGTTTCTTTTAAATATATACAAGGTCATGCACTTAAATTCCAATATTTTATTGCTTGACTATGTAAATGAAACACATAATATAACACATAATTGAAAGTTGTTCGCTAAAATTGTACGAATTCCCATACCTAAAAGGTGGAGATTCAATTTGAAAATTTTAAAGAATTGATTGACCAAACTACCTTTACAAACCAACAACAAATTCTTCGTCATAATAATATTAAACAATAAAATATAAATTCTTTTATAAGACATCTACATATCTTTAATTTTTGACAACCAAAAAATAAAAATAAAAATATTTTTTTATAAAATAAACGACTGCCAAATTTTTAAACTTATAAATTGTGTTCACATTCAGAATGACCTATTAACCGAATTGATTCCTCCAAAGCTGCCCTGAACAAATACGCATTCAACAAATAAATCAGACCCGAGATTTATGAAAGAAAATTCTCTTACAAAAAACAAGAATATATGAAAAAAAAATAGTTTCCATATTTGTAAACATAAAAAGATCGTCTGTATTTTGATATGTGGAGGAGAATCAGTGATAACTCACTTTAATTGAGTTGGACTTGTGGCCAATAGTATTGAGAAAGCATATACATAGTCTTCTTGAGGATGTAGAAATAACTTGGATTTTCCTCCATGTGCATTCATAAATCCTTTTTGTCAATACTTTTCACTTTCGCAGGCCCTAGAATTCAACCTCATAGCTACAAATGTCTACAAGCTCCAATGTTCAGCTCATAAATATTATTACAAGCTATCAAATTTCTAAATATTATAACTATCAACTTTTCTTAACAGAAAAATCAAATGCACAAAATCCGCTTATGGTGTTATCAGAGTGGGGCTTGTATACTCTACTTTACCAGACAAACTGATTTTGGAAATCTGTAGAAAATCTGCACTACAAACAAATCAGTTGACAGTTGATAGGACTGAATTTTATGTTATTTATGTAAGCAGGGAAGAGACGTATGCTAAGTGAAATGTCGTCGACTTATGTTTAGTTGAAGTTAAATTTGCCCTAAAATTTCATTTCATTGTATTTTTCATTAAATTTGTTTACAATTTCTGCACTTATATAATCCACCTCCTTTTTTATTTGATTTTTTTTTTAAATGTTTGTTTGTGTTATATTTGTATTTATATACATCAATTTATTTCTGTTGGTTTTTTCCTTTGTATTGTTATATAATATTATGTGGGTCGTATGTTCTTAGTTTAAAGGGTTTATTTAATAAATTTTTTAAATATATGTTGGTTATTTTTTTGTTTTTTATGTATTGGGTATTGTCATTTATAATATTTCTTAATATACAAATAAAAAAATTATTTTTTTTAGGGGGATCATCTGTTGGTGTACCGGCAAGGTAGTTGCTCGTTCACGGTGCAACCAAGGTTCAAATCCCTGCCTAGCCTACTAGTGGCAATACCGCTACTAGTCCCACATTATGCTCAGAGGAATTGTGGCGGCTGATCTTGGAGGACATACAGGTGATCTTGGCGGACATGGTGACTAAGCGTGCTTGTTCCTATAGGTGTGTGTTGCTCATGGATCCAGTTTCCTGACGGTGTGTGCTGCTCGTGGACTGCTATTGGACCCACATGGGTCTTTCATGCCTAGTGGTGTGTGCTGCTCGTGGACTGCTGTTGGACTCACACAAGTCTCTCATGCCTGACGGTTCTATATCGGACCCTCGTGAGTCTTTCATGCCTGGAGGTTCTGCGCGGTTGGTCTTGGAGTGATAAGGTTAAGACGGCTCAAGGTGTAAGGGTGTTGTGCCGTATATATCTGAGAATGAGACCCCTCAACAATGTGGTCTCACTGATTCATAGCTCTAGTCAAAAGCGTTCAATGTTTTGCCCCTTAGCAGTGTTTACCAATCAAAAAAAAAAAAAAAAATAACTTTTTTAGATTATGTTATTTTGTTTTAGTTGTTTTGGCTACTTACTCTTTTGTGAGCCTTGTCTTTCTACTACTTTTTGTGTTATGTTAATCTGAGGTCTTTGTCTCCTTTTGTCTATTTTTGTTGGTTCGACCTGGTTGGCTTTTGTTCCTCTATTTGTTTCTCTTAAACTCTTGGGTTCAAGAGGCTCTTCCCCTACTTTTAATTTAAAATTCATATAGATCAAAATATAGTTGACATACATTTAAAAAAAATTATAGCTATAAAATTAAACTATTAAAAATTGAGATATAAGAATATAATATTCACTACACTTTTCAAACTAAAAACAAAACAAAAGAATTATCAAAATAGTGAATAGTTTTTTTCTCAAAAGTAAAATTAACATTTGCATACAAAAGTAAAATATAATAATTTAAAAAAAATAAAAAATAGACAAATAGATATCTTGATACATCTATTGAAGAGTTATTTTATTTTTACTTAAGATTTATTTAATATTTTTAATTTTTCAATTATACATGTAGGTTGTGTTTTAGTTTTTATGTCGATAGTTAGTATAGAGCTATTTTATTTACTTAATTGTTGTTTTAATTACTTATAAATAATTTATAATTCTAGTCTTTTTGAAATTGTCAATTGTAAACAATTTTTAAATGTCACAAGATAATGGTCCATGATGTCATTGTATAATGCTTCTTAGTGCAGTAAAATTAAGTAGTTTAATAGTATAAATTAAAATGCAGATTATTTGGACTACTAAAGTTTATTTAAATGTTTATTTATCTTTTTTTTTATGCTAGTAAACATGGGTTAGCAACCTAAAGGCTACACAAAAAAAAGCATGAAAGTCTTTCCTAGTAATATTGTTAGAAAAATGAAATAGATGAATAGCCAATATCTTTCTATAGGAGAATTAATGACTACATGCATCAATGTACATGTATGTCAAAGTATGCAAATGTATTTCAATGTATGAAAATGCAAGCTAGATAGTGAGTTTATATATAACTAGGGAGAGGGTGGAGGTGGTAAATCTAATTAATAAAGAGTGACCACTAAGTAAATGTTCTTCCCTTTTAAGATAGTGATACTTCAAAACTTTATCTACTATTTATTAGTTAATTAAACTTACTTTATTAATCTAAGGAAGATTAATAAAAGTGAAGGAAAAGCATAGGGTTAAGGAAAAATAAATAACCCATTAGAAAAATAAAAGCTTAGGATAACACCTCCCTTAAGCATATCTTAGGTTGGTGAAATGATGGGTCCCAACAAATGAATCCTAATGAAGTACAAATGTAGATCAAAAATCCAAGTCTTACCAGACTGGGATTAAATTTAGCAACTCAAATAGTTAACAAAGATATTCAAAAAGATTTTAATTGCATAAATCAAATATGAATTCAACCTAATTTTATTAAATGTTATTATTCACTGTACAAATGCAATGGTTTATACAATGGCTGCAAACTCTTATTTTCCTCTATTCAAAATAATGTTTAAACTCCACCATATATAATCAGCAAATCACAAAATGCCACACCCTTGTTATCAAATTCATATGTCAAGGATTTTTGTTCAAAACTTTAGTCGATGCTTGTACTTTTCTTCACCTCCAACACACCTATCTTGTTTTTTAGACATGCTACAAGCTGGCTTATTACTAGCAACAATTTCTCCAATCCCTCTAGGTCAATCTCAATGGTCTCTTTTTTTTCAGATTTTATTCTGCTATCTATTTTTAATTTGGGCAACTAACCTTCCACTCCTAGCCATGCACATTTTAGATTCAAATTGGAAAAAATTCTTATCTAAACTAGGGGGTTGATGGAATGGTTTCTTCTTCAATTTTTATATTGAATTTCTCCAAATTCACTTTAGCGCCTAAACCTCTTTTTTTAGTAACAATTAAATCCCTGTCTTTTTGTCTTCCACGTTGGCCAAAGGTAATACTTTAATTTGTTTTTTTCTTGCTAAAATATGACATCCCAATTCTCCAAAGGGTCCATGCTCAAAGAAGATGAATCACCCCATTTTTGGGCACCTAGCTTAACATAAAAAACTTTAATTATATTGAAGTATGTCTTCCAAAATAATATTCAACATTAATATTTCCTTGTGTGTAATTGAAATAATTTCTAGAATGTCAGGTGGGCATGAAAATCCACCAAAACTGAATGCCGCAACAAAATTTCAAAACAATGAAGAAAATAAAAATGATGCGAATAATGATATTGCTATCAGGATTCAACCGTGTAGTTTCGAGTCAAACTCATTGACCCATGTTTCATGAGTAGTGGTTCAACAAGAACCCATCTCTCATGATATCGAATGGTCCACTTATCACTCATTGCATCTAGGTGATGCTCACAGAGGTGAAGCACTGGTCTGTCTCGGGAGGTCACCCATCCCAGTACTGCTCCAGCTCAAGCGTGCTTAACCAAGGAGTTTTCTCTAAGGTTAAGCCCGCTTGAGTTGTTACCCCATGATGCGAATAGCCAAAGTACCTAGATGCTTTGATATCAAACACATCAAGTACAAAAAAAATTCATGAGGCTGCAACTCAGGAAAAATTTTGGAAGCTTTGAACGGTGATCACATGCTCATTTTTTACCCAAATCTCATCTTTGTCAATCAACGTCTTCTGTTCGTAGATCAAAATCTCTTTACTTCTTTCCCCATTCACATTCCTATGTTCCTTGTGCTACAACCTACACTCACCTTGGTGGTCACCTATATTTGGTTCTTCACTCCTTTTACCATTATTTGTCTACCCTTTATTCCTTTTCTCTTCCTTGTGCAACTACTGCACTAAATCTTCATCATTTCTCTTGATCTCATTCAAAAATCTCTTCTCATGAGCTACTATTGGGTTGCTCCCAACCTTACTTGTCAATTTTATAGCTTGTTTGAACTTGCATGAAAACAAACCAATGAACTATCCCTCACTTGCTTTTTCTTGTCTTTCAATGGACTCAAATAATACTCCCATGATCCATCTTTGGTGATGGTATACATATTTTCCCTACCATCATACATAGCATGTTTATCATATTTCCATGGTCTTCCCAAAAGGATATGACAAGCGTCCATGGGCATAACATCACACAACACTTCATCAACATAATTTCAAATCTAAAATTGAACCAAGCTTTGTTCACTTACTAAAATTTGGTGATCCTTTTGCAACCAAGTGACTCGATAAGGATTTGGATGTTTTGTCCTTTTGAGTTGCAGCTTCTCCACCATTTCTCATGAGACCAAATTGTTAGTACTTCCACGATCCACAACTACCTTACAATAATTTCTACCTAATTTAAACACTATTCGGAATAGAATTTTCCTTTGTGTTGGCTCTAGTTGTTCTTTTTCTAGTTTCAAAAGAACTTTATTCATCATCAATGCCTCTCCCTCTTTGAGTTCTATTACTTGTTTTTGGGAATTCACACTCTCTTCGTTAGCTTGTGTTGCATAGTTCTTTGTTGCAATATTCTTGCAAACATACATGTCTTGTTGTATTTGAGGGAATTTAAAGGCCCTATTTCCAACCTCTTCACATTGGAAACATGTGAGTCTAAAGCCTCTTCCTCCACCTCTTCCAAAATATCCTCAATGGTGCAGGAGCACCTGGGAAAGGACTATTTTGTTTTTGAGTTCTTAAATTTTTTGGTGCTATCATAAGGTCATGCTGACCATTATTTTAGGTTCTTAGGGTTTTTTTGAACTTTGGGAAAGAAGGTGACAAGTATTAAATAATTTTACAACATTATTATGTTAAGTCGTCTAGTGTTGGCAAGGTGTTTGAAAACACAGCGGGTTTTACAAAAGTTGTTTTTAGGTCATTTTGAAGCCCGATCCAAGCATCTAAATTTCTTTGGAAGCCTATTTAAGGCATGCCTCGACTTTGGAAAGAGGTGAGACGTTTTTATGTTTAGTTCCATTTCCTTGAAAATTGAAAAAAAATGTACAAAGACAATTTTTCTGCATTTCTGTGTTAAAAACTGAACTTTAATGGCATAGCTCTGCTATCTTCTTGTTTTTAGTATGTAGTATTTACATTGTATAAGCTTGAAGTTCCATCTTTCTGTCTTTGTATACCTTTTTCCTTCTTTTATCTGTAAATACTTTGTTTTCTGTCATTTTCAGTCCTGTAGCAAGCTATTTTTAAAAATGGAGTCCTAGGGTGCCTTCCCATCGTACAAATTGTACGGAACCTTTTGGGAAATGTGCCTAGGCTCCATGCTTGTAAATATGGTAGGTGTTAGGTTTTTTTGGTTGCAGGAGCTGGAAGAAATGCCTTGCCCTAGGCGAGCCAGTGAAGAGCCCGGCTAGGAAAGGCTGCAGTACAGTGTTGATAACTTGCAAGGGAGAAAAGATTTTTGAAAAATTATTTTTGGAGAATTTAGGGGAAGTCTTGGAAACGTATGGTGATAAGGAAGAGAGCTCGGCAATCTGTTTAGGAGGAGAACTTTTCACTAGTCCTAAAACTATTTCTGAGCAGTTTAGAACCCTAGTTGCTTGACCAATTTGGTGTTTGGACAGTACACGACCTAAGCAAGACTAAAACCCTTGAAATATTGAAGGTGTAGATAGGGGAAACACATTACCTAAGTCAAGAACCTAAGTACTTTGGTGTGTTTAGGAGGGAAAAGCAATTTACTACTGTTCAAAGGCTCAATGGCTACTAGCCTTTCAAACCCTAGGAGAGCATCTTGTGAAAGCGATGGAAAGATAGAAAATTGTGGTTTTCTAAGAACCCTAGACAAGCCATTTTGAATTATTTGTAACCTTTTCTAACCCCTGCAAGATCCTAGAAGAAGGTTGAGTTTATTTGGTCTTTAGGCAGATTAAGGGCCAAAGGAGAATGAAGCGCTGAACCAGGGATTGATTTGGATGTTCAAAATTTGTCAAGATAGTGAGGTTGGTAGGAGAACCAGGGGAACTTAGACAAGGTAGAGTTCCTATAGGTTAAGGTGGAACAACAATTTCACCAAGGAGGTCTATGACAAGGCCTAGCACAGGAATCGGTGGTTGCTTCTTGCAGCTTCTAAAACAGTGTGATTGAGTTCCTAAAGCGTCCCTATTAGATTGGTATCAGAGCAAGTGAAAGATTTGGGAAAGAAATCTTGCATGTCAGACATTGAGTCAAGTGATTCTTCCACCATGGTGACCATTGCAGAACTGGCTAAGATGGTTGAAGAGCAAGAAGAAGACAATAAGCAGTTGAGGGAAAGAATAGCCCAACTTGAGGCAACAATGAGGAGTGCATAGTTTGAGGGAAGAATTCCAAAAGAAGAAGAGGCTGTAGAGTAAGATAAGACCCCTGAACCTGACCCTGTTTTGAAGGAGGAGCCTTTCTTGAAGGCATTATAAGCTTTGAGTGGAAAAGCACTTGAAGGTATACTACTTTTTAGTGGAAAGATGGAAGCAGACCTAGTTATGGACTGGATAGAAGGCATGGAGAATCACTTTGAATGTGATGGAGTAACTAAAGCATAGAAGGTGAAGGTTGCTAAATCAAGGTTGAGGGGATCAGCCTTGACATGGTGGAAGTTTTTTTAGACTGAGAGGGAGAAAGAAAGCAAGCAGCCCATATCAACTTGGAAAGGAATGGTTGCTAAGGTAAAGGAAGCATATATGCTAGATGACTATGAGATCCAACTTCACAAGAAGAGGCAAAGTCAAAGGCAGAAAGACCAAGATGTCAACACCTATATAGAAGAGTTTCAGAAGCTTTGCTTGAGATCAAATGTGACAGAGGATGAGAGCCTAAAATTGGCTAGGTACCTCAATGGCTTGAAGTGGAACATTCAGGAAGAGATGGCTTTATTAAGTCCCAAGACAGTGCACCAATGCTATTAGTTGGCCATGAAGATTGAGGAAAGGAACAAAAGAAAGCATGATCAGTCCTCTAAGGGCAGAGGTAGAGGCAAAGATCAAAGAGGATAGTGTGGTGGTTACCAAGGTAGAGGTAATGATCAAAGGAATCAAGGAGAATCTAAGCTCACCGAGCATGGAGGTGAAACATCTTCAAGAGGAGGATTTAATAGAGGAAGAGGACCTCAAGGAGGTTCAAATAGGGGAAGAGGAGCAGGTAGAAGTAACTCTTACTTTGCCACCATGAAATGTTATCACTGTAATCAGCTAGGTCACCCTGCTTATAGGTGCCCGAAGAAAGCATCCTCTTCTAGCAATGAAAAAAGAGTGGCTTATGCACAAGAGGACATCATGAGTCCTAAGGCAACTGAAATATGTCATATAGAGTCTAAAATTGGAGAGATTCTGATGTTTAATAGGGTGTTGATCAGACAACCAGCCAAGGAGGAACCTAAGCAAAGAAGAGCTCTTTTTAGAGTAAGGTGCTAAATACTTGGTAAAGTATGCAAGGTCATTGTAGATTCTGGTTCTACAGATAATATAATCTCAGAGGAGGCAATAACTAAGCTAAAATTGCAGAAGGTACCTCATACCAACCCCTACAAGGTCACATGGTTGAATAAAGGGCAGAGTGTTTTGGTGAATGAGCAGCTCACAGTGGAATTTTCAATTGGAGGCTATAAAGAAAAGTTGGTTTGTGATGTACTACCCATGGATGCATGCCATCTTCTACTTGGTAGGCCATGGCAATATGATAGAGGTGCTATATATCATGGGAAGGAGAACACCATTGAATTCAAGAAGGATGGAAGAACCTTCAAGCTGCAGTCATTGATAGAGGAAGATGAAGGACAGTCCAAGGTACCAAACATCATGTTGAGTAGTGGTAAGGAGTTTATCAGTAATCTACATCAAGGAGGTGAAGGTTATGTGGTTTTAATGTAGTCCAAAGAGGAAGGAAAGGCTGAAAGGATAGTCTTACTAGAAGTAGTCCAAAAGTTGCTTGATAAGTACAATAGTATAGTGAGTGATGGAACACTTGCAACTCTACCACCAAAGAGAGCAATAAGTCATCAAATAGACTTCATACCTGGAGCCTCATTGCCTAACAAAGCATCATACAAGCTTACACCTGAACAAAACCAAGAGGCGGCTAGGCAAGTGGAAGAATTGTTGGGTCAAGGTCTAATTCAAAAGAGTATCAGCCCATGTGCAGTCCTGGTGGTCTTAGCAACAAAGAAAGGAGGTAAGTGGAGACTTTGTACTAATTCTAGAGAAATTAATAGGATCACCATTAGGTATAGATTCCCAATACCTAGAATTGAAGATTTAATGGATTGCCTTGGAGGAGCACAGTATTTCACTAAGTTAGACCTCAAGAGTGGCTACCATCATACTAGAATTAAGGAAGGTGATGATGTGAAGACAACTTTTAAGACAAATGATGGCCTATATGAGTGGAAAGTGATGCCATTTGGCCTCTCAAATGCACCTAGCACGTTCATGAGACTAATGAATGAGGTGCTTAAGGATTTCACAGGGATTTTTGTGGTAGTCTACCTTGATGACATACTGATTTTCAGTAAGACAGCAGAAGAACATTTGAAGCATGTGGAGATGGTTCTTAAAAGGCTGCAAGAAGAACAGTTGGCAATTAACCTTGAGAAGTGTGAGTTATTCAAGCAAGAACTTGTGTATCTAGGCTTTGTAGTATCCAAAGGAACCCTAAAGATGGATCCAAGCAAGGTGGAAGCCATCCTAACCTGGCCTACACCAACCACAGCAACAGAGGTAAGGAGTTTTCATGGTTTAGCTCAGTTTTATAAGAAATTCATTAGTAATTTTAGTGGTATATGTGCACCAGTCCTAGATACTATTAAAGGTGGTATAAAAACAAAGTTTAAGTGGACTCAAGAAGCTGATAAAGGGTTTGAAAAGCTGAAAAAAGAAGTGGCAACTCAACCTATCCTATTATTGCCTAGTTTTGATAAGTTGTTCACAGTTGAGTGTGATGCAAGTGGAGTAGCAGTAGGAGGAGTACTTAGTTAAGAAGGTAGGCCTGTAGCCTTCTTTAGTGAAAAGCTCAATGAATCCAAGCAAAAGTACTCTACATATGACCTTGAGTTATATGCTTTAGTGCAGTCCCTTAGGAAGTGGAGGCATTATTTATTGCCCAAAGAGTTTGTGGTCTTCACAGATAACCAGGCACTCAGTTACATCAACACCCAAGAGAAGATGAGTAATAGACACTTGAAATGGATGGAATACATCCAAGCTTTCACTTTTACCATCAAGCACAAGAAAGGGAAAATGAACAAGGTGGCAGATGCATTAAGCAGAAGGTTACTGACAGTCCAAGAGATACAGCTGAAAAGCATTGGATTAGAGAGTTTCAAAGACCTCTATGGTGAGGATGAAGATTTCTCAGAAGCCTACAAGGTATGCTCTAATTTTGAAAATCATTTTCATAGTCAATATGCTGAGTATACACTGCAAAATGGACTGTTATTTAAGGGTAATCTGTTATGTGTCCTAAGAGGATCAATGAGGTAAAATCTGATTCAAGAAAAGCATAATGGCAGTCTTAGTGGGCATTTTGGTATTAATAAAACTTTAGAGCTAGTTCAAAGGTTCTATTACTAGCCTAAGTTAGCAAGAGATGTCAGAAAATATGTGGAACAGTGTGTTGTATGCATGAGAGCTAAGGGAGGAGCTAGCAATGTTGGTTTGTATCAGCCCCTACCTATTCCTAATAGACCATGGGAGTGTGTGAGCATGGATTTTTTGGTAGGTCTTCCTAAGACCAAGATAGGTTTTGATAGTGTTTATGTAGTTGTGGACAGATTTAGCAACATGAGTCACTTTATCCCTTGCAAGACTACACATGATGCAAGTTACATAGCCCATCTCTTCTTTAGGGAAGTTGTAAGAATCCATGGATTGCCATTGAGCATTGTATCAGACAGGGATGTGAAATTCATGAGCCATTTTTGGAAGACTTTATGGAGCAGATTAGGTACCAATATTTCATTTGGATCAGCATACCATCCCCAGACCGATGGACAAACAAAGGTGGTTAACAGAGTGTTAGGTAATATTTTAAGGTGTCTAACAAAGGAATATGGATAGACATGGGATATTGTGATTTCTCAAGTTGAGTATGCCTACAATGACAGTGTCAATAGAACTACCGGAAAAAGTCCTTTTGAGGTTGTGTATGGGATGCACCCAAGAGGAATTTGTGAACTTAGAGACCTTGGATCTCAAGAGAATAGGAGTGGACATGCAAAAGACTTCACTCAGACAATGAAAGAGATCCATGAGCAGGTCAGGCAAATAGTTACAGCAGCAACCCAAAAGTTGAAGGAAAAAGTTGATTTGTCAAAGAGAGATGTGCAATTTGCAGTTGGGGACTATGTTATGGTCCACCTTAACAAATCCAGATTGCAGAAGGGCATGGCAACCAAGTTACAGATGAAAAGAGTGGGTCCATGCAAGGTGTTAGCCAAATATGGCAAGAATGCATATAAGGTGGAATTACCATCAGACTTGGGCATCTCTCCAGTTTTCAATGTTGCAGATTTGATCAAGTACAAGGGATCAGTCAGGGATGTGGATCAAAAAAGTCAAGAATTTCTCAAGGACATCAGCAATGTACCCTTCCCTCATCCATACAAGCTACAAGCAGAGAAGATCTTGGAGTCAAGAGTGAAAAAGACTACAAGGCACAAGGTGTACATGGAACATCTTGTCAAATGGAAGGATAAGCATGAATCTGAATCTACCTGGGTAGAAGAAGTAGATTTTAAGAAGCAAGGAATTTACATATCTCTGATCTCTCCCAAACTTCCTTAATTGTTTGTGTTGAGAGGGGGAGAATGGTGCGGGAGCACTTGGGAAAGGACTATTTTGTTTTTGAGTTCTTAAATTTTGTGGTGCTATCATAAGGTCATGTTGACCATTATTTTAGGTGCTTAGGGTGTTTTTGAACTTTGGGAAAGAAGGTGACAAGTATTAAATAATTTTACAACATTATTATGTTAAGTTGTCTAGTGTTGGCAAGGTGTCTGAAAACACAGCGGGTTTCACAAAATTTGTTTTTAGGTCATTTTGAAGCCCGATCCAAGCATATAAATTGCTTTGGAAGCCTATTTAAGGCATGCCTCGACTTTGGAAAGAGGTGAGACGTTTTTATGTTTAGTTCCATTTCCTTGAAAATTGAAAAAAAATGTACAAAGACAGCTTTTCTGCATTTCTGTGTTAAAAACTGAACTTTAATGGCATAGCTCTGCTATCTTCTTTTTTTTAGTATTTAGTATTTACATTGTATAAGCTTGAAGTGCCATGTTTCTGTCTTTTTATACCTTTTTCCTTCTTTTATCTGTAAATACTTTGTTTTCTGTCATTTTCAGTCCTACAGCAAGCTGTTTCTAAAAATGGAGTCCTAGGGTGCCTTCCCATCGTACAAATTGTACAGCCTCTTGGGAAATGTGCCTAGGCTCCATGCTTGTAAATATGGTAGTTGTACATATGGTAGGTGTTAGGTTTTTTTTGGTTGCAGGAGCTGGAAGAAACACCTTGCCCTAGGCGAGCCAGTGAAGAGCCCGACTAGGCAAGGCTACAGTACAGTGTTGATAACTTGCAGGGGAGAAAAGATTTTTGAAAAATTATTTTTGGAGAATTTAGGGGAAGGTCTTGGCCACATATGGTGATATGGAAGATATCCCAACAGTCTGTTTAGGAGGAGAACTTTTCACCAGTCCTAAAACTATTTCTGAGCAATTTAGAACCCTAGCTGCTTGACCAATTTGGTGTTTGGACAGCACACGGCCTAAGCAAGACTAAAACCCTTGAAATATTGAAGGTGTAGATAGGGGAAACACACTACCTAAGTCAAGAACCTAATTCCTTTGGTGGGTTTAGGAGGGAAAAGCAATTTACTACTGTTCAAAGGCTTAATGGCTACTAGCCTTTCAAACCCTAGGAGAGCATCTTGTGAAATTGATGGAAAGATAGAAACGTGTGGTTGTCTAAGAACCATAGACAAGCCATTTTGAAGTCTTTGTAACCTTTTCTAACCCCTGCAAGATCCTAGTAGAAGGTTGAGTTTATTTGGTCTTTAGGCAGATTAAGGGCCAAAGGAGAATGAAGCGTGGAACCAGGGATTGATTTGGATGTTCAAAATTTGTCAAGATAGTGAGGTTGGTAGGAGAACCAGGGGAACTTAGACAAGGTAGAGTTCCTATAGGTTAAGGTGGAACAGTAGTTTCACCAAGGAGGTCTATGACAAGGCCTAGCGCAGGAATCAGTGGTTGCATCCTGTAGCTTCTAAAACAGTGTATTTGAGTTCCTATAGCCTCCCTATCACTCTACTACGAGAATAATCTCATCTTCCTCTAGAAGAGTCTCCTCTTTCCTGGCCTTCTTTGGTATTTGTGTAAGACATTTTTTCCTCCTCTTTCTTGTTTTAGTAACCTCTACCATTATTGGACTATCCCTTTTCACATGAAAATATTCCCATACCACGGTAGCTATTTTGTTTCCTTTTATTCAATTTTTCCTCCACATTCAAAGCATAATGATATGCCTCTTCGACTGTATGAACTTGCAACATAGCTAATTCATCTTGAATGTTATATCTCAATCTATTTATATGAAACCTTTTCTGCATCATCTTCCACACGTCCAACCTAGATATTTAAATTGTAGAATTCCTCAATATAAGCTTGCACAATTAACTCTTTTTTCTTCAAAGTTTGTAATTTTTGAAACAAACTTACTTGGTAATCCTTTGGTAAAAATTGAGCCTTCATCTTTGCTATCATTCATTCCTAAGTTTTATTTTTTTCTTTTCCTCTTCATTTCCTATCAACTTGCACATGATCCCACCATAATGATGCATGTCCTTTCAACTTTGTGCAAGAAAACTTCACTCTTTTCAGGTCCCCTATTGACTCATTGTTGAAATATTTCTCCATTTTTTATATCCAATTAATTAAATCTTTTGTGTTCAAGCTTTCATTGTAACTATAGGTTTCCACTCTTGGCATACTGCTAATCTTTTCCATTGCTTTCAAAAATATGCTCTCTTCTATATTATCACCTTAATCTTCCAAATCAATTTTGGGGACTCTTCCACTTCTTCTTCATCCTCACTGACATCTATCATAGGCACTCCTCTTCATTGTGCCATTTCCATTGCACCCATTCTTTCTCTGATGCCTCTTAGCATCTCCATGATGGTTGTCGTGTTATCATTATTTTTTGGTCCTCTTCATCCATGTCCTCTTTCTGCCATGCTGACAGGTTCCCTATAGTCGTGGGTATCCTTGCCCCCACACTTGCCAACAAAAATTTATTCCAGAGTTCCTCCCCTCAACACAACCATAGCCTCCCATATCTTTTTTCAGCTTTGATACCAATTAATGCAAATCAAAAATCGGCGTCTACCAGATTGGGATTAAATGAAGTAGCTCAAACAGTTAAGAAAGATATTTAGAAAGATTTTAATTGCATAAATAAAATATGAATTCACCCTGATTTTATTAAATGTTATTGTTCATTCTACAAATGTAATGGTTTATACAATGGCTGCAAACTTTTATTTTCCTTTATTCAAAATAATGTTTAAACTCCACCATATAGAATCAAAAAATCACAAATTTCCACGCCCCTATTATCAAATTCATATGTCAAGGATTTTTGTTCAAAACTTCAGTTGATGCCTATACTTTTCTTCACCTCCAATGCACCTATCTTCTTTTTCAACCATTCCACAAGCTAGCTTATTATTGCCAACAATTTCTCCAATCCCTCCAGGTTGATCTCAGTGGTCTCATTTTTTTGGAATTTATTCTGCTATCTATTTTTAATTTGGGTCACTAACCTTCCACTCCCAACCACACACATTTTAGATTTCAAATTGGCATAAATTCTTGTCTAAACTGGGGGTTGATGGAATGGTTTCTTCTTCAATTTTTATGTTGACTTTGTCCATATTCACTTTGGTGCCTAATCCTCTTTTTTATAGCAACAATTAAATCCTTATCTTTTTATCTTCCATGTTGGCCAAAGGAAATACTTTAATTTGTTTGTTTCTTGCTAAAATATGGCATCCCAATTTTGCAAAGGGTCCATGCTCAAAGAAGATGAATCGCCCCATTTTTGGGCACCCAATTTAACATAAAAATATTTAATTATATTGAAGTTTTCCTTCCAAAATAATATTCATCATTAATATTGCCTTCTGTCTAATTACAATAACTTCCAAAATGTCATGCAGGCATGAAAATCCACCAAAATTGAATGCCACAACAAAATTTCAAAATAACAAAACAATGAAGAAAACCAAAATGATGGGGATAGCCAAAGTACACCTGGATGCTCCAATTTCAAACACACCAAGTATGAAAATATTTCATGAGGCTATAGCTCATGAACAATTTTGCAAGCTTTGAATGGTGATCTCATGCTCATTTTTTACCCAAATCTCTTATTTATCAATTGGCTTCTTCTTTTTTTTGTAGATCAAAATCTCTTTACCTCCTTCCTCATTCACATTCCTTTGTTACTTATGTTGCAACCTACACTCACCTTGGTGGTCACCTCTATTTGGTTCTTCACTCCATTTACCATTATTTGGTTGCCATTTATTCCTTTTATCTTCCTTGTGCAATTGCTACACCAACACTTCATCATTTCTCTTGACCTCATTCAAAACTCTCTTCTCATGAGCTACTATTGGGTTCCTCCCAACCTTACTTGTCAATTCTACAGCTTGTTCACTTGCATGAAAATAAAACAATGAACTATCCCTCACTTGCTTTTCCTTGTCCTTCAATGGACTCAAATGATACTCCCATCCATCTTTGGTGATGGTATGTACATATTTTACCAACCATCATACATAGCATGTATATTATATTTCCACAGTCTACCCAAAAGGATATGACAAGCATCCATAGACATCACATCACACAACACTTCATCAACATAATGGCCAATTTGAAATTGAAAAAAGCTTTGTTCACTTACAAAAATTTGGCAATCCTTTTGCAACCAAGTGACTCGATAAGGATTTTTATTTTTTCCTTTTTAGTTGCAGCTTCTCCACCATCTCTCGTGAGACCAAATTATCACTACTTCCACAATCCACAACTACCTTATAGTACTTTCCACCTAATTTACACACTGTTCATAATAGACTTTGCCTTTGTGTTGACTTTGGTTGTTCTTTTTCTAGTTTCAAAAAAAATATAGTCATCATCAATGCCTCTCCCTCTTTGGGTTATACTACTTGCTTTAGGGAGTTCACTCTTTCTTTGTTAGCTTGTGTTGCATAGTTCTTTGCTGCACTCTTCTTGCTAATGTCTTGTTGTATTTGAGGGAATTCAAAGGCCTTATGTACAACCTCTCCACATTGGAAACATGTGAATCTAAAGCCTCTTCCCCTACCTATTCCAAAATATCCTCTAACACGAGAATAATATCCTCTTCCTCTAGAAGATTCTCCTCTTTCCTTGCCTTCTTCGGTATTTGCGTAAGACATGTTTGAAACCTCTTGCTTGTTTTGGTAACCTCCACCATTGTTGGACTATTATTTTTCACATGAAAATATTCCCTTACCATGAGAGATATTTTTTTTCCTTTTATTCTATTTTTCTTCTTCCTTCAAAGCATATTGATATGCCTCTTCTACTGTATGAACTTGCAACATAGCTAATTCATCTTGAATGTTATATCTCAATCCATTTATATACCTTGAAACCTTTTCTACATCATCTTCCACACGTACAACTAGGGTATTTAACATGTAAAATTCCTCAATATAAGTTTGCACACTTAACTCAAGTTTTTCTTCAAATTTTGTAAATTTTGAAACAAACTTACTTCATAATCCTTGGGTAAAAATTGAACCTTCATCTTTGCTATCATTCAGTACCAAGTTCTGATTTTTTACTTTTCCTCTTCACTGCCTATCAACCTGTACATGATCCCACCATATGAAGCATGTCCCTTCAATTTTGTGCAAGAAAAATTCACTCTTTTCAGGTCCTCTATCAACTCATAGTCAAAATATTTCTCCATTTCTAATATCCAATCAATTAAATCTTTCAGGTTCAAGCTTCCATTGTAACTAGATATTTCCACTCTCAGCTTATTGATAATCTTTTCCATTGTTTTCAAAAATATTCTCTTCTCTATATTCTCACCTTCATCTTCCAAATCAATTTTTGGGTCTTCCACTTCTTCTTCATCCTCACTAACATCTATTACAGGCACTCCTCTTCATTGCGCCATTTCCATTGCATCCTTTCTCATTGTGATGCATCTTAGCATCTCCATGATGGATGTCATGTTATCACTATTTTGTATTCCTCTTCGTCCACATCCTCTTTGCATCATGTTGACAGGCTCCATGCAGTCGCAAGTCTCCTTGCCCTCACACTCACCCACAATAATTTCATCCAGGGTTCCTTCCCTCAACACAAACACAACCTCCCAAATCTTTTTCTGACTCTAATACCAATTAATGCAGATCAAAAATTTGAGTTTTACTAGACTGTGATTAAATGCAACAACTCAAAAAATTAACAAAGATATTCACAAAGATTTTAATTGCATAAATCAAATACGAATTCACCCTGATTTTATTAAATGTTATTGTTCACTCTAAAAATGTCTTGGTTTGTACAATGGTTGTAAACTATTATTTTCCTCTATTCAAAATAATGTTTAAACTCCACCATATATAATTAGCAAATCACAAAATGCCACGCCCTTGTTATGAAATTCATATGTCAAGGGGATTTTTTCAAAACTTCAATCGATGCATGTACTTTTCTTCACCTCCAGTGCACCTATCTTCTTTTTCAGCCATGCCACAAGTTGGCTTATTACTGGAAACAATTTCTCTAGTCCCTCTAGGCTCAATGGTCTCTTTTTCCTAGATTTTATTCTGATGTCTATTTTTAATTTGGGTGACTAACCTTCCACTCCCAGCCACACACATTTCATATTTCAAATTGGTAGAAATTCTTGTCTAAACTGGGGGGTTGATGGAATGGTTTCTTCTTTGATTTTTATGTTGACTTTCTCTAGATTCACTTTGGAACCTAAACCTCTTTCTTTTAGCAACAATTAAATTCCTATCTTTTTGTCTTCCATGTTGGCCAAAGGTAATACTTTAATTTGTTTTTCTCTTGCTAAAATATGACATTCCAATTTTGCAAAGGGTCCATACTCAAAAATGATGAATCGCCCCATTTTTAGGCACCCAACTTAACATAAAAATATTTAATTATACTGAAGTCTTCCTTCCAAAATAATATTCAGCAATAATATTTCCTTGTGTGTAATTAAAATAATTTCCAGAATGTTAGGTGGGCATGAAAATCCACCAAAATTGAATGCCACAACAAATTTTTAAAAAAAAAAAAATAATGAAGAAAACCAAAATGTTGTGAATAGAAAGAGTACTCAGGTGCTCAGGCATCAAACACACCAGGTACAAAAATATTTCATGAGGCTACAGTCATGAACATTTTTGGAAGCTTCGAATGATGATCCCATGCTCATTTTTAACCCAAATCTCTTCTTTATCAAAAATTCTTCTTTTGTCATTATATCAAAATGTCTTTACCTCTTTCCTCATTCACATTCCTCTATTGCTTATGATGCAACCTATACTCACCTCGATGGTCACAATTGTTGCACCAACTATTCATCATTTATCTTGACCTCATTCAAAACTCTCTTCTCATGAGCTACTATTGTGTTACTCCCAACCTTTTCAATTTTATAGCTTGTTCACTTGCATGAAGACAAACCAATGAACTATCCCTCACTTGCTTTTCCTTGTCCTTCAATGAACTCAAATGATAATCTCATCCATCTTTGGTACTAATGACCAGTATACATATTTTCCCAACCATCATACATAGCATGTCTATCATATTTCCATGGTCTACCCAAAAGGATGTGACAAGCATCCATGGGAATCACATCACACAACAATTCATCATCATAATTCCTAATCTAAAATTGAACCAAGATTTATTCACTTACCAAATTTTGGTGATCTTTTGCAACCAAGTTCAACTTGATAAGGATTTGTATGTTTTGTCCTTTTCAGTTGCAGCTTCTCAACCATCTCTTGTGAGACCAAATTTTCAGTACTTTCACTGTCCACAACTACCTTACAACACTTGCCACCTAATTTACACACTATTTGGAATATACTTTTCTTTTTTTTTGGCTTTGGTTGTTCTTTTTCTGGTTTCAAAAGAACTCCATTCATCATCAATTCCTTTCCATCTTTAGGTTCTATTACTTTCTTTGGGGAATTCACACTCTCTTCATCAGCTTGTGTTGCACACTTCTTTCTAATGTCCTGTTGTATTTGAGGGAATTCAAAGGCCCTATGTCCAACCTCTCCACATTAAAAACATGTTAATCTAAAGCCTCTTCCTCTACCTCTTCCAAAATATCCTTTGCCAAAAGAATAATCTGCTCCTCTTTCCTTGCCTTCTTCGGTATTTGTGTAAGACGTGTTTTCCTCCTCTTGCTTGTTTTGGTAACCTATACCATTGCTAGACTATCCTTTTTCACATAGAAATATTCCCTTACCATAGGATCTATTTTTTTTCCTTTTATTCAATTTTTCTTCTTCCTTCAAATCATATTGATATGCCTCTTCTACCGTATGAACTTGCAACATAGCTAATTCATATTGAATGTTATATCTCAATCCATTTAAATACCTTGAAACCTTTTCCACATCATCTTCCACATGTCCTTGACCCAAATATTTAACTTGTAAAATTCCTCAGTAAAAGCTTGCACACTTAACTCTTTTTGCTTCAAATTTTGTAATTTTTAAAACAAACTTACTTGGTAATCCTTCAATAAAAATTGAGCCTTCATCTTTGCTATCATTCAGTCCCAAGTTCTGATCTTGTCTTTGCCTCTTTGCTTCCTATCAACCCGCACATGATCCCACCACAATGACGTGTGTACCTTCAACTTTGTGCAAGAAAACTTCACTCTTTTCGAGTCCTCAATCGACTCAGTCAAAATATTTCTCCATTTCTTCAATATCTAATCAATTAAATCTTTCAGGTTCAAGCTTCCATTGTAACTAGAGGTTTCCACTCTTAACTTACTGCTAATCTTTTCCATTGCTTTCAAAAATATTCTCTACGCTATATTCTCACCTTCATCTTCCAAATCAATTGGGGTCTTCCACTTCTTCTAAATCCTCACTGACATCTATTACAAAAACTACTCTTCACTATGCCATTTCCATTGCATCCATTCTTATTGTGATGCCTCTTAGCATCTCCATGATGGTTATCATGTTATCATTATTTTGTGGTCCATTTCATGGTCCTCTTCATCCACGTCCTCTTTGTGTCATGTTGGCAAGCTCCCTACAATCACAAGTCTCCTTGCCCTCACACTCGCCCACAAAAATTTCTTCTAGGCTTCCTTCCCTCAACACAATCACAACCTCCCAAATATTTTTCTAGCTTTGATACCAATTAAGGCAGATTAAAAGTATGAGTCTTACCAGACTAGGATTAAATGTGCCATCAATGTGTTGATGTGACTCAAAAATTCAACAAAGATACTCAAAAATATTTTAATTACATAAATCAAATATGAATTCACCCTCATTCTATTAAATGTTATTGTTCACTCTATAGATGCGGTAGTTTATACAATGGTTGCAAACTCTTATTTTCCTCTATTCAAAATAATGTTTAAACTCCAACATATATAATCAAAAAATCACAAAATTTTGCACCCCTATTATCAAATTCATATGTCAAGGATTTTTGTTCAAAAATTCAGTCGATGCTTGTACTTTTCTTCACCTCCAATGCACCTATCTTCTTTTTCAGCCACACCACAAGATGGCTTATTACTGGCAACAATTTCTCCAATCCCTCTAGGTCAATCTCAATGGTCTCTTTTTTTTAGATTTTATTTCGCTATCTATTTTTAATTTGGGAAACTAACCTTCCACTCCTAGCCACACACATTTCATATTTCAAATTGGCAGAAATTCTTTTCTAAACTAGGGGGTCAATGGAATGGTTTCTTCTTTAATTTTTATGTTGAATTTCTCCAAATTCACTTTGGTGCCTAAACCTATTTTATTTAGCATCAACTAAATCCCTTTTTTTTTTTTTCCACATTGGAAAAAGGTAATACTTTAATTTGTTTGTTTCTTGCTAAAATATGACATCTCAATTCTACAAAGGGTCCATGATCAAAGAAGATGAATCATTCCTTTTTTGGGAACCCAACTTAAGATAAAAATATTTAATTGTACTAAAGTCTACTAGGTTCCAAAATAATATTCAATGTTAGTATTGCCTTGTGTGTAATTAAAATAATTTCCAAAATGTCAGGCAGGCATGAAAATCCACCAAAATTGAATGCCACAACAAAATTTCAAAATAACAAAACAATGAAGAAAACTAAAATGATGCAGATAAACAAAGTACTTGGATGCTCTGGTATCAAGTACCCATGTACATAGAAAATCCCCCAAAGAAGAAAAAACCCCCTGCCACAATAAAATATGTATACCCCACATAATAGAGAAATAAAAAGTGGAAGGACTAAGAATTCCCCCCCACAATGTGTAGCCAATGATAGATGCTCAAATTTTGTTTTAGAAGATGGCTCATAATCATCAAACATTATTCCTCCCCTTAGGAAGAAACAAAAACAAAGGTGTAAGCATGATGTCGTCCCATTCTTGAAAGAAATATGTAGGGAGATAGATCATATTGTATGAAGTCTCTAAACTCTACTCATGTGTCTCCATGTTGATGATGAAATATACCACTACTGATTTGTGTGTTATAATCTACACTAATGAAGATAACTTTTCAAAATATATAACAAAAAAAATGTAGAAAATCAATTGAAAGACAAAGATTCCTCCTCCAATTTTTTCCCAAGAGTCTCCAAGCCAATAATAAACTATGAAAAATGATCATGTGGAAAGAGAACAATAGAGTATAAAGGTCCCCCCTCAACATCTAAATAATAGGATGCATCTCCATAAGAGGTAACATCAAAGAGAATATGTATATCCTAAATAGTGTACTCCAATTCTATAAGATAGGACCCCGCAAACAATTCTAAAATACCTTTCAATAAATAATCCCATAAGATAATATCTAGAGGATCATGAATGTATTACTATAGGAAACCACTAGAAGGTCTTGAAGAAGTAAAAATGGACCCTAAAGTAGTAATAGATGGTGGAAATGTGATCCAATGTGAGGAGTTTAAGAAATAAGAGAATTCTCTATGTAACTTTTGAATGCTCAAGACTTGCAAAATACTTGTGCTTCTCTAAATGGTCATAATCAAATGGTATACTATTTGTATCATCAAGGGGAATGAGAAAATTTGAAGCAATATCATTTTTGAATAGAGAGATATGAGGGTCTCCAAACATCTCCCAAATCTTAGTCTAGAGTGTGTGGGGGAAAATAATTTCCACTATAACCCACATAGTCTCGTGATCAATACTAGAACAAATGAATCCTATTATATAATCAAATTTATTACCAAATTGATTCCCTTCCATGTGTATCTAGTTCAAGGATAAGTCCATAAAAGTAAGGAAAAATATTAATTAATTTGTGATGTGTCAATATTCCTTTTTTCTAAGACTCATAATTATCTGTATATAGGATTATCATAGAAGGGTGAACAAAAACCCATAATAAAATCCATAAATGATACCAAAGGACATTAAAAGACACCTCTCAAAAATTATAATTTTGGCACTTTATATATTCTCAAAAATCACCCTCAACGATTATAATTTTGGCACTTTGTGGTTAATGTGATTACAAGTATTTTACTATATTTCAATTCTCGTTAGCCCCACGATGGGGAAAAATTAAAATTTTGACACAAAATAAATCTAATATTTTTCTTTTTGAAAAATAACCTCTACAATTATGTAGTGTTATTTAATATCTTTCCAATTCCTATTCATTTTTTTTAAATGGAGCTCCAAGGAAAAAATTATGGCCTATTGAGAAAAAAAGAAGCAAACAACATCAACTTACAATATTTGGTAAAAAATAACATAATTTATATTCTAGACCTTTATAGATAGAAATTTATCATTGCTAGATTTTGATCAACTATTTTTTTCCTAAATTTGACACCATGGGTAAAAGTTACTCCAATTTGAAAAAAAGGCCCATTTTTTTTCTATATGAGGGTCTTGGTGCCCTCCAAATTTGTAGGTTACTAGTGGCCCTTTGGTGGCTTCTGGGAAACACATTAAATAGAAAATGTCATTTGGTAGTGACTAAGTGATATGGTTTGTGGATTTTATGTCATATTTTTTGGTTTGCATCACACTAAGTAGTGGAGACCTTGGTATCTTTATGGTGGTTACCACTTGAACACTAGCAATCTACTAAAAGGAGTGGCTAGGCTATGATTCTATAGATTATTCAAGGGCCTTGTGAGGGTTTAAACATCTAGTCCTAGGAACTAGCCTATGTGCAAAGTGATAGGATTTAGTGCTTAGAATTTTTATCTTTTTTGCATGAAAAATGACCATGCAAACTTGTGTAGGTGGGCCATACAACCTCCCTAGAAAAAAAGTTTACATAAAAAATAATTGAGGTTAAATATAGGAAAATTTTACATCAAAATTCATTGGTTCAACCTTTTGGATGCAATGATAAGGTCTGTTTGGGCTAAAGTGCTCTAAATAATTTTTTTCCTAATTTTATCTTAAAACCCTTCTTTTCTATTGTGTCATACGGTGGCCAAATTGAATGAAAAAATACAAATATAACTTTCTCTAGCCCCTTGGATGTGTTGGAAAAGCCAAAAATATTGCCATTATAACCAAAATAGTTACAATCACTAGATCTTACCAAAAACGGACATGAAAATATTAGATTATTGAATCTTCATAATTATTTTCTAATTCTATAAATCATATGAAATGCAAGAGAAAAGAATATTAGAATTTACAAGATCATACTAAAAACTCGAATCTCTTAATTAGGAATCCAATTACTCAAAAATCTCAAAACCAAAACTCTAATAGTATGTTAGAAACATGAAAAAAATGAATAACCAAGATCTTTCTATGAGAGAAATAATCTGTTAAATTCTAAATTATATAGCATAATTAAAAATTCACGATTCTTGTAAATGTTAAGATGAAAATATTTCATTGGGAGTGACCACCAAGTGGTCTAAAAATAGTAAATGCTTCTCCCTTTTAGGATGGCGACTCCTCAACTCCTTATTTATTAGTAACTAATTAATTAAACTCACTTTATTAACATAAAAAATGTTAATTAACAAAAGTGTAGAAAACATCTAGAACTAAGGGAAAATAAATAACCCACTAGCAAAATAAAAACCTAAACTATGAAACATTGACTTCTCTAGATCCACTATGAAGAAGTTATCCATCTAAAAATTATTTTTTACTAGAAAAGTAGATAATTATATCTACAACATCACAGTACCAAAAGATATGAATTTGATCATATAGAAAAAAAACTAAATTGTAGAATTGTTTCCCAAGTGTAACCTCTAAATAAGCCATTAATAACTAACTATCAACATGAATCTATTTCATTAAGGTGAAATTCAATTTTCATTCATAACTAGAGATAATGTTATGATATTATATATATTATTACTTTCAAAGATAATTAGTTAACATCCTCCAAATATTACCATGGGATGGAAAAAAAACCAACATTAACTAGTACCCTAACTTCCAAATTCATACATGGTAATGTAATCAAAACAAACCAAAGAAAGAAACTATATTGCCTGAAACCTTGTTCAACAAGGAGGTAAATTAAAAGGAAGTCCTCAAACCTAAATATCGATCCCAACATCACAATGAGACCCCATTTCTTTGAGGCATTTTTTCATATAATGAGCACTATCTTGTCAATATGCCAATGCATTCTATGAGGCATTTTTCATACCAAGAGCACTACCTTGTCAATGTGTCTGCATTGACACATTGACACTACCTTGTCAATGTGTCTTTATTGACGCATTGACAAGGTAGTGAGATTAGTGCTCATTGTATGAAAAAATGCCTCAAATAAATGGGGTCTCACGATGATGTACATCACTATGAGAACCCATTTCTTTGAGGCATTTTTCATACAACAAACACTACCTTTTCAATGCTACTGTATTGACTCATTGACAAGGTAGTGCTTGTATAAAAAAATTCCTCAAATAAATGGGGTCTTACAATGATGTAAATCATTGTGAGACCCCATTTCTTTGAGGCATTTTTTTCATACAACATGATCTCATTATATGAAAAAATGCCTCAAATAAATGGGGTCTCATGGTGATTCTTTTTCATACAACAAGCACTACCTTGTCAATGCGATAGCATTGACACATTGACAAGGTAGTGCACATTGTATTAAAAAATGCCTCAAGGAAATGGGGACACATAGTGATGTACATCACCATGAGACCCCATTTCTTTGAGGCATTTTTTCATATGATTACTACCGTGTCAATGATAATGGATTGATGCATTGACAAGGTAGTGCTCGTTGTATGAAAAAAATGTCTCAAAGAAATGCGGTATCACAGTGATGATACCTCATTTATTTGAGGCATTTTTCCATACAATGAGAACTACCTTATCAATGCTACCACATTGACACATTGAGAAGGTAGTCCTCATTGTATGAGAAGTGACTCAAAGAAATGGGTTCTCATGGTGGTGCATTGAAAAAGTAGTGCTCGTTGTATGAAAAATTCCTCAAAGAAATGGGGTCTCATGATGATGTTTTTTCATACAAAAATCACTACCTTGTCAATGTGTCAATGTGGTAGCATTGAAAAGGTTTTACTCATCGTATGAAAAAATGTCTAAAAGAGACCTTATTTCTTTGAGGCATTTTTTCATACAATGAGCACTACCTTGTCAATGCTACCACATTGATGCATTGACAAGGTAGTGCTCATTGTATGAAAATATGCCTCAAAGAAATGAGGTATAGTAGTGATGTAACATGATCTTGTTGTATGAAAAAATACCTCAAAGAAATGGGGTCTCACAATGATGCTTTTTCATACAAAAAGCACTACCTTTTCAATGTGGTAGCATTGACACATTGACAAGGTAGTGCTCATTGTATGAAAAAAATCTTCAAAGAAACGGGGTCTCATGGTGATGTACATCATCGTGAGACCCCATTTCTTTGAGGAATTTTTATATGCAGTGAGCACTACCTTTTCAATGCTACTGCATTAACGCATTAACAAGGTAGTGCTTGTTGTATGAAAAATGCCTCAAAGAAATGGGGTCTACATCACTGTGAGACCCCATTTCTTTGAGGCATTTTTTTGTACAATGAACACTACCTTTTCAATGCACATCACCGTGAGACCCCATTTCTTTGAGCTATTTTTTCATACAACGAGCACTACCTTATCAATGCATCATGAGACCCCATTTCTTTGAGAAATTTTTCATACAACGAGCACTACCTTGTCATTGCTACCACATTGACACATTGATATTGTAGTGCTTGTTGTATGATAAAGTGACTCAAATAAATGTGGTTTCACAGTTATGCATTAACAAGGTAGTGCTCATTGTATGAAAAAATTCTTCAAAGAAATGGGGTCTCACGGTAAATTTTTTTCATACAATGAGCAATACCTTGTCAATGCATCAATGTGGTAGCATTGACAAGGTTGTGCTCATTGTACATGATAAAATGCCTCAAAGAGACCCCATTTCTTTGAGGCATTTTTTCATACAACAAGCACTACCTTTTCAATTCTACTACATTGACACATTGACAAGGTAGTGCTCATTGTATGAAAAATGCCTCAAAGAAATGGGGTTTCAAAATGTTGTGATCACTAAGAGACCCCATTTCTTTGAGGTATTTTTCATACAACGAGAACAACCTTGTCAATGCATCTGCATTGACACATTGATGCACTTCAATACTAGAATACTTACTCAAGGTATCCCTTATAGAATACTTTCTAGAGAGGTATGTCAGACCTCGAACATTCCATGAGAGGAAATTCATGAATGAAACTCCTCCATATCATCAGAGTCTGGTTCCTCTTCATTCAGAGAAGAGAAATGATTCTGCAAAAATTCTAGAGGAACTGACCCAATCTGGATAGAAGGTGAGGAAAATCTTCACTTTTCTTGAACATATTCCCCTTCTTCCCTTAGTGGAGAAGGGTTGTGAGACTACCTTTGAGCTCCTGACATGGGAGGAGAAACATTCAGTTGTGATATCATGACAACAACAAGTTGAGGCATTTCCTTTGGCCTGAGCTGCGGTGGAACATAATCAGCCCCAACAGGAGCTTTCTTCCCCTTCACTGAAAGGTTTGAAACAACTTTCGCTAGTTTAGAGGCCTTGGGGGCTAACCCAGAACCAATGGGCTTATTCTTTCGATTTTTAACTGTAGTCCATTTCTCATCAAGTTTAGTAGTAGAAGCATCGACCAGATGAGGATTTTCAACATCTTGTGGTGGAGAAGGTGTACGAGGCACTTCCACAGGGAAATCCTTGATCTTGTGGTCTGTGGAATGACACCTATAACACATGTTGGGCAGATTAAAATAAGTAACCTTCTGGGTATACTGGAAAGCTCCAATTTGGATATCAATGGATTTTTTCAAATCTTTGGAAAGGTCCACTTCCACACAAACCCTTTTCTGGGGTCAAGCCTAAAGGAACCTATCTGGCTCAATGCAAATAACCCTCCCCAGCAGGGATGCAATATGATTCAAAAAAGGCACACAAGGAAAGGGTAAACTATGAAATTCAATCCAAACCGGGACCCACAACTTGGTGTCATCCAAGATAGTAAAGTCCTGATTCCATGCCTGGAAAACTAACAAAGAAGATCGAACATACTAGGGACCATGGCCTAAGATACCTTGGACATGATTGACCTCCGCAAAGTGGAACAAAAAGAAACCCTTGGTTAAATTTTGGACCATGTTAAGGCGGACCCCATGAGGGACCTAAGCCTTGCTAACCCACTCCTAAGCACACTTTTAGGGGGGAGTCCTCCCAAAAAAATACCCAACAAGGGTATGTTACTCAAGCCATTGATAGCAGAATCAAAATCTGGTAAAGGAAAAACCACATCAGCTGATGAGTCAGAACACTTACCTCGTGAAAGACTTTTAGAACAAATTTTTGAGGTTGTTTGTTCAGAGGAGGAGCCATTGAGCAAAGCCGATGAACCGCTAACACCAGCATGAACTATTGGGTTAGAGTCGGTTGAAGGCATATTAAAACACAAAAACCGCACTAAATGTAGTTGTACACACAAGAAAAGAGGAGTTTCATGTGCTAACATCACAATATGACACAAGAGGGGCCAAGAGTGACCACAGACAACACAAAACCCTTTCTGAGCTCATACACCTGAGCTGTCGCATTTCTCATAACTAAACATAATTGTCATGTTAAAAATTATAAAATAACTCCTTTAAATGAAAGCATTCAAACCACATAACATTATAAAACCAATGCAAATAAAAATATTTGACATAAATAAAATAATTTTGATAAATACAACTAAAACACAAACATAAGTTTAAAAAGATAAAATCAAATGAAATAGAAATAAAGTGGATTATAGAAATTGTAAAAAATAATAATAAAAAATACAATGAAATTAAATTTTAGGACATTTTAACTTAAATAAAAGGAAAAGTTAAAAAAGAAAGAAATATTTTATTTAAGGAAAAGTGAAAAATATATATATTTTTTAAGTTTTAAAATTATTTATTTGAATATAAACTTCACATTATATAATTTACTTTAAATTTATTCATCACAATATAGTAAATAGATATTCAAAAAAAAAGGAAAAGTAAAAAAAGAAAGAAATATTTTCTTTAAGGAAAAGTGAAAAATAAATATATTTTTTAAGTTTTAAAATTATTTATTTGTATATAAACTTCACATTATATGATTTACTTTATATTTCTTCATCACAATATAGTAAATAGATATTCAAAAAAAGTTAAGTTAATTTGATTGAAAAATATTAATTATTAATGATGAGAGGAATACTAGATGTAAACAATGGGTGGAATGTAATGATGTGAGTTTGTTAACAAAACTCTTATCTACCTCCAAATTGATGCCTCTAACATTTTTTAAATAGATGTATTTAAGATATGGATACTAGTATATGTATTTGTAATCAATAAGAGTTTGATTTCTTTTTAAATGTGCTATAATATATAGGATATTGGGATTTATAATGTTAATTTTGATTAGTTATAATATTATATAGCATATAGTGATAATATTTTGTATATAACTAGTATTGTCTATCTTTAAAAAAAATATATCTAAAATGAGATATCATTTTCAAGGTGTCTATTCAATTCATATATTAAGTTGATTTAAAAATGAACATTTTCAAAAAGATATCTCTTATTTTAGATAGATTCTTTTAAGGATGGGTATGCTAATTATGTGTATAATGATAACATAAGACTTTTGGTATAATTATAGAACACTTCTAAAAAAATAAAACTAATTCTTAAATAAATGAAATAATTTGAAACTAATATGTGTAGATATTTTTTAAATAAATATAATTATGATATTAATAATAATTTAAATATTCATAATTATAATTATTATTTGCTATACAAAAAGTATCTCAACCATTATAAATTAATAGAGAAAAGTTTCATCATCTTAAAGAAATAAAATTATATATGTCTATGTAAAAAATCAAATTTGTAAATAATTTTTTTGTAAATTATATGCTCATATAAAAAAACAAATTTGTAAATATATTTTTTTAAACTTATATGTCCAACACATTTAATTCAATGAATCGAATTTCAACTTTATTAATGACTTAATGACATGAGTACTATTATATATATATCATAATAGTCATTTTCTATTGTGAGGTGGTAGGTTAAACTAGTATGAAAATGAATATTAACTTTAATAAAATTACACTATTGACTTTAAAATTATTTTGTCTATTTGAATCACCTTTCTAATGTCACTAAATCTATATATTAAGATACCCACAAATTAAATATAATATTCATTTTTAACTGGATAATTATATTTTGTAACAACCCCTCACTTCAAAACTTATCTCACATTAGAATTATATTACTCCTTCTAATACTCATAATTACATATGCTCTTTCACATTTATGTTCCAAAAATAAAAATCAATTGCAATAACAATACATCTCCCCTCTCCTTTAAAACAGACAATGGCAGGTAAACAGATTTAAATCACAACTTATTTTTGAAGGGACATCTACAGTTATGAACGACAACAATAGCTAAATCAGATTTCCAGACAGTGATTCCATAAGATCTGGACTTCCTGCAGTTACACCTCATCCACACCCTCCACCTTAAATCAGTCACTTCCATCTCCATCAGGACTACCATAAAATGTAGCACTATGCCTCCTCTTCCAAAGCAACTTCATAACTTACCATTATCAAGACTACTGTCACCAACACATACAGACCAGCCATTGGTACCTGAAAACAAAATTAGAGTGGATAGTAGAAGCTATGAGAGCTATAAAACTGTAAGGAAAGTGATCTACTTTTATAACAGATTAGCAGAGCTGTTAGGGCATAGAATTCAGTCCTATCAACTGTCAACTGATTTGTTTGTAATGTAGATTTTCTACCCATTTTCAAATCAGTTTGTCTGGTAAAGTAGAAGACACAAGTCCCACTCTGATTATAACATAAGTGGATTTTGTGCATTTGATTTTTGTGGTAAGAAAAGTTGATCGTTATAATAAATTACCTCCACTTGTAATACTTTTTGTGAGCTGAACATTGGAGATTGTAGACATTTGCGGCGGTGAGGTTGAACTGTAGGGCCTGTGAAAGTGAAAAGCTTTGACAAAAGATGGGACTGGATTAAAGATTTATGAATGCACATGGAGGAAAATCCACTTTATTTCTACATCGTCAAGAAGACTATGTGCATACTTCCTCAGTCATATATTCCACATTATCTCCAAGACTATTGGTCAGCAAGTCGAATTAAAATAAAGTGAATTAACATTGGTTCTCCTCCACATGATGTTACAGTAAAGACGACCATTCTATGTTTTATAATGACAGAACGTATGATAACAAATATGGAGATAAAAAAATTCGTAAGAGAATTTTCTTTTATAAATCTCGGGTATGATTTATTTGTTAGAATTTATATTTGTTCACGGCAGTTTTGGAGGAATCAATTTGGTCAGTATGTCATTCTAAATGTGAACACATTTTATAAGTTTACTAACTTGATAGTCTTTGGTTTTATAAAATTAAATTTTTTAGGGTTTTGGTTGTTAAAAATTAAAAATAGGGATATATTTTAGAGAAAAAATTGTAATTTTATATTATTATCATGAATAATCTTATATTTGTTTTTCAATAAATTTTCTAAGCACTTTAGATTGAATGTTATTTTTTAGATATGAAAATTGGTATAATTCTAGTGAACACCTTTCAATTATGTGTTAGATTATGTGTTTCATTTGCATAGTCAAGTAATAAAATATTGAAATTTAAGTGTATGATCTAGCATATATTTAGAAGAAATCATAAAAGCAAATATATCATTTCATAATTTATTTATATGACCATAATGTCATTGAGAAAGGTTATAAGGAATGAAGCAAGGTTAAACATAACTTGAAACAACATTTGTGGGTAGTGGATTAGATTGTGTGAATTGGTACTCTATTAAAATTAGAAACCTTGTATGCTTCTCCTCACTATGCAATTAAAAGAAAATCAACAAATCTCTAAAATATTGAAAGTGATTGGACTTGACAACAATACCATTAGTCGAGAGGAGACCCTTTGGTGAAATGGTGGGGCTTCTTGCTTGTAAGAAAAAGAAAAGGGGTTCAAACATTGTGGGGTCACTCTCTATCATGTGAACAGTGGAGATTTTTTACCTTGGTGCTAACACCAAATTTTTAGGGGAGGTCCTTTGGTGAAATAGTGGGGCTTCTTTTCCATAGGACCAACAACCAAGGTTCAAACCCTACGAGGTCACTCTCTACCATATCAACAATGGAGATTGCTTACCTTGGTGTTAACACACCAAATTAAAAAAATTCAATATGGAGTGAGGGAGTGATGGCACATGCAGAGGTGGGTGCAGAGATGGAAAAAGTGGAAAGATTGTGGGAGGAAGTGGGTTTGGTACGGATGAAGGGGAAGGGTACAAAGATGATGGTGAGCCAATTGGGGGAATGGTTCTACTTGTTAGTGGATGAAGATGTGGATTCTTTTTTATTCCATGGTTGGAGGCTCCTCCATGAATCAAGAGACCATTCCCACAACATATGAAATTTTAGATCTTGTATGAGTCAAGTAAATGAGACACCAATAAGCCATTAGTATAAAGTGAGATCAACCATGGGTAAAGAAAAATTAGCCTTGAGTTTGACCCCTAACATAAACAAAGTCGGTAAAGTAAAATTACAACCAACCATGCAAAATCTAGAAAGCATATCAAGTGCATACTTGGGTTGAACAAGGAATATACTAGAAGATTATTGAGTGATCTCAACCCCCAAGAAATAATGCAAAGACCCAAGTTCGATAAAAAAATATTTCATGTAAAGTAGTTTTCATTACTTGGATGGTGGATGAGTGACTCCTTGTGATCAACAAGTCATCAACATAGAGAACCAAAAATTTGAGAGTGTCATCATGTTGCAGAAATTAAACATTCAGATCATAATAGAATCGAGTGAACCCAACTATCAAAAGGAAGGAATCCATTTTGTTATACCATGCTTGAGGAACTTGTTTGAGACCATGGAGAGACTTTTGAAGATGTAAATCAAGTGAAGGATTCTGAATGAACCATTGTGGATTCTCCATGTAGATTTCCTCTTGAAGGTTACCATGAAGAAATGAAATATTCACATTCATCTGATGAACATCATATTGATGCATTGTAGCTATATCACGGACAAGTCAAATGGAAGTCATTTTGGAAACTATCAAAAATATCTTAGAGTAGTTAATTCCTAGAACCTAGGAGAATTCTTTTGTGACCAAGCGAACCTTATGCTTGTCAACTGACCCATCTGCTACAAATTTTCTCCAATAGATCCACTTGCATTGAAATTTTTTCTTCCCTTAGGAAGAGGGGGATGATTCCTTGTGGATTCCTCTCTAATGAATTGAATTCTTCCTACATTGTAGCATCCCACTCAGGGATACCTAAACCTTCACAAAAAAAGTGTGGATCAGAAGATAAAGCAATGAAGAGATTTGGATCCTACTAAAACTATGACCTTGTTCTTCTTGTTTTTGATGATCACCAACCTAATCACTAGTTGACTCCAATGTACTTTGAGCATAAAGATGTGTTGAGGCTAGAGAGTCTAGAGGATAATCACCAACCTCTAAATCATGACTATGAGAGTACTAGAAATCCTCATCATCACTATCACCATCTAAAGTGGAGGAAGAAGACTCCTCATACAAATTAAGAGGATTTAGATCTTCTAAATAACTGTCATCATGATGCAATTTCTCCAATGTGATGGGGGATGGATAAGTGATAGGAGAAGAATTGGAAGGGCTCTCCTTTAAATGAATACTCCTCTCGATGAACAACTCATGATTGGTGGTATGGAGAATCCTATAACTTTTGACATCATTTGGGTACCAAAAAAATATGAAACACTTGCTTTATGGATCCATACACTTGTATTTCTCTGTTGGGATATGGACCCATGCAAGAAAACCAAATACTCAAAAGTGTTTAGCTCTGGATTTGAATAGTCCAATCTTGAAAAGGAGTTACACCCATCACAACTTTGTGAGGAACTTGGTTTTGGATGTAACATGCATAATTAATGACATCTATGTAGTACTATGGTGCCAAATATTTGGAGTGAATCATATAATTTTTCATCTCCTTCAAGGACCTCTTCTGTGACACCATTCTAGTAAGGACTATATGGAAATATGTGTTGTATGTTGATTTCTTCTAAAGAGAAAAACTATTCAAACTGATTATTAACATATTTACCTTGATTATCTATATGTAGAATCTAGATGAGATTCCCATATTATTTCTTTACAAAAGCTTTGAAATCCTAAAATTGCTCAAAGATCTTAGACTTTTGTTTTCAAGAAAGTAAACATGTAAGTATATCTACAAAATTCATCAATAAATGCCAAGACATATTTAGCCATGTTGAAAGATGGTTGTGAAAATGGTCCTACCAAATGTACCAACTCCAATAGATGTGTAGCTCTCCAGGATTTTCCTTTATCATATTTCTCCTCAAGATGCTCACCAAGAATACATCCATGGAAAACTCCATTAGAAAATTAAATAGAAGCAAACCTTGAAACCATGTCCTATTGACTGAGCTACTACAAGTAATTGTATTTCAAGTGGCCAAACCATTGATTCCACATACAACACACATTATTTGCATGAGTGAGTAAGACTTTCTAAGGATATTCAAGAACAAAGTGAGAAAATTTATATACTCTTGCTTGGTGACTTTCTTTTCCCATAAAAAATGTAGACCCATTATGCATTTCAATGATTACCACTATATTGGGTGTTAACTCAACTCACTTGACATAACTAGTATTAGTGATATAATAAATAGATAGAATATTATTTGATAGAGATAGAACACAAAGAACATCATGAAATGTTGCTTCCCCCACATCAAAAAACCCTCTCCCATGAACTTCAACGATAGTTTCATCACCCATTATTATGGTAGACATAGAACATGGCTCTAAAAAGGTGAAATAATCTTTTAAAGAATCCATGTGGTGTGAATCACTCAAGTAAATGATCCAAGAATTTGGTTTTGAAGCAACAAAAACTAGGGCCTTGTCCTTTCCTTTCCCCTTAATTTTATTTGTCCTTAGAAGACCCTTCTGATGAACTTTGTTTGACTAAATTGGGAACCTTAATATTGTTTTTTTAGAAGATGTGAAAGGTGATAAATTTGTTTCTTTAAACACTTATGTTCATCATGGATAGGAATCTTATAGTAAGAACGATTGACCTTCTCATGAATTTATATTTTTATTATTTTTATATTATTATCATGAATAATCTAATATATGTTTTTCAACTAATTTTCTACACTTTTTAGACTGAGTGCTCATTTTTGAGGTATGAAAATTTATATAATTTTAGTGAACACCTTTCAATTATGTGTTTCATTTACATAGTCAAGTAATAAAATATTTGAATTTAAGTGTGTGACCTAACATATATTTAGAAAAAATCATAAAAGCAAATATATCCTTTCATAATTTATTTATATGATCATAATGACATTGAGAAAGGTTATAAGGAATGAAGCAAGGTTAAACATAACTTGAAACAACATTGATGGGTAGTGGACTAGATTGTGTGAGTTGGAACTCTATTAAAATTGGAAACCTTTCATGCTTCTCCTCATTATGTAATTAAAATAAAATCAACAAATCTCTAAAATATTGAAAGTGATTGGACTCAACAATACCATTAGTTGGGGGCGGACCCTTTAGTGAAATGATGGGGCTTCTTACTTATAGGGAAAATAAAAAGGGTTCAAACATTGTGGTGTCACTCTCTACCATGTCAACAATGGAGATTTCTTACCTTAGTGGTAACACACCAAATTTTAGGGGAGGCCCTTTGGTGAAATGGTGGGTCTTCTTTCTTGTAGGGAAAAACACTAAGGTTCAAACCTCATGAGGTCACTCTCTACCATGTCAACAATGGAGATTGTTTACCTTAGTGTTAACACACCAAATTTTAAAAGTTCAATATGGAGTGAGGGAGTGATGGCACATATAGAGGTGGGTATAGAGATGGACAAGGTGGAAAGATTGTGGGAGGAAGTGGGTTTGGTACGAATGAAGGGGAAGGGGAGGAAGACGATGGTGAGCCAATTGGGGAATGGTTCTACTCGTTAGTGGATGAAGATGTGGATTGTTTTTTAATGCCATGGTTGGAGGCTCAGAGGTACAATTTTGGTTTAGTTGAGGAGGATGTTTCTTTCCTTGATTTTTGGAGGGAGGCATAGAGAAATTTCTCTTCGGTGTGCTCTTCTTTTGCTATTATTTCTATTTCAAGGCTTGATGATTGTGGCCATGCCCTCAAGAAGGGATTTTTTCCTTCTTCCCCCTATTCTTTTGTGCTTGGTGTGGAGGCCTCATCCCCTATTATTTCTCCTATTTAAGATCCAAAGTTTTCTAAGGTTCATGGTGAGATGGGGTTTGTGATTTGAAGATTGTTGATGGTTCTTTCTTCCAGGTTGGTTATGCCAGTGTTGAGGTTGCTATGACTAGTATGGGTGAATTCCCTAAGGTTTTTATTGTAGTGAGTATGTGAGTGGCTTCTATTTGGAATAGTGTGCTTCCTACCTTCAAATTCCTTACTGCTCATTTTTAGGCTCCTAGGGTTTTAGAGGATGTTGATGGTCTTATGACTACTATTAGTGATATCATGGGTGAATAATAAAAGGATACTACTGAGGAGAATGGTCCTTCTTTTCTTGGAGTGGAAACTTTGTCCCTTGTTGCATATCCTATTCGAACTTTCGAGGTTTCAAAGGATGTTGTTGGTCATGTGACTATTATGAGTGATAGTATGGGTGAATGTCTAATGGCTACTATTGAGGAGAGTGTGTATGTTGTGCTTGGTGTGGATGCTTTGTCCCATATTGTTTCTTCTATTTAGGCTCTAGGATTTTTGAAGGATGTTGTTGGTCCTATGACTATTGCAAGTGTTAGCATGGCTAAATGATCAAGGGCTAATGTTGAGGAAAGTGTGTCGGGGAATGGGTTTATTGATGCTTTCCCTACCCAATCTATGGAGGAGGGGAAGATACTTTATATCCCTAATTCCCTTATGGTTAAGTCAAAATGCTTAGTTTTGAAAATGTTTAGTTGGGAAATTCTATGGTAATCATCCCAAAATTGATGTTATTAGAAGATGGGTGCTTTGGATTTGGAAACTAAGAGGCTAGGTAGATGTTGTCTCTATGCTAAATAGTTTTTTCTTATTTTCCTTTTTCTTTCCTAAATATTTCTCTAGATTTCTTCAACATGGTCCTTGGTTTATGGAGCTAAATGGATTTTTTCTAAAAAATTGGTCACCGGGGTTTAACCCTTTAAGTGATGACTCCATCAAGTTCCGTGTTTAGGCTAAGCTACTAGGGTTTCCAATGGAGTTTTTGGATGAAGATTTTTCATGCTTATTTCCAATACTTTTAGGAAATAATTTATTATTGATAAGCTCACTAAATTCAAGAAACATTTATTGTTTGCTAAATTTTGTGTGCTTGTGGAAAAAATAAGGTGCTTCCTACGCAAATCACTTATCTTCCAAATTTGGAGTTTGAAGGTAGTACATTGAATTCAAATAATCTTCAGGTATTTTTCAATGTTTTTGTAAAGTGGGACATGCCACTACTAGTTTCTCAAGTATCAAGAAATACTACATCATTTGGAGGAAAAAGGAACTTAATTTTTCTACTACTAAGGAGTTTACTATTTCCTTTGAGGATATGCAGAAGGATTAAAATAGGGGAAAATATCTTATAGAATAGATATAATGATGGGTTTCTCTTGAAAGGTTGTAGGATTGGATAAAGGTTTTGTTGGTGATCTTACAAATCTCTCTTGTTCCAAAAAAATAAGTTTAGGGAAGTTTGATCCTTGTATTAGGATTAAGAAAAAAATAGTTGGTACAATTTGGCTTCAAACCTATTAGATTCTTTGAGAAGAAAGAATCAAGCCAAGAATTGAATTTTATTGAATAGATCACATGCACTCTAGTTGACAATTGATTGAATACAAAAATAGTGGAATAGAGAAATAAATCTAAAAGAGAGAAATTAGAGATAAAGCAAGAGAAATTTGAGAATACTCTTGATACTCTCATTGAGCAATCACCGGACTAGTGAAGTTGAGAGTAAATTGTTGTATATATATAAAAAATAGGGCACACACATCCAAGAGGTGAATTAACTCCTACTACCCATAAAAGGTGGGTGTTTTACCTACTTGTTAAATACAAAAAAATGTGGCATAACCTTCTCAAGTGAATAAAAAAGAGAGGTTATGATCTAGGTGGCACATAAAACAAAAAGAGGGTAAGAAACCCAACTACCCCATAACCTACTTAGATAAGGATAGAATAGTGGTTATAAGAGGTGGCACAAAAATCCAAAAGAGAGTACATGTAACTCAACTACCCATGTGTGTGAGAGAGTGACACATTTAGTTGATGTATTTCACTATGTCTCCTCATATTAACCATACCTAATAAACCTAAGAAAACTTAAATAATATAATTAGGAAAAATAAATACACCTAACATAAGGAAAATAAAACTCCTACACTAAAACCCCATTTAAGTATGGATTAAGTGGGTGAAAATATGGGTCCCAACAAATGAAGCTTGATGAGGTACCTAGATACATAGAGATGACCCCAAAATTAAAAATCCACCCATAAGAGGAATAGCCCCCCTAAATAGAGAGAGAAAAAATAAAGGACTGAAAATTCCCTCCTAAAGTAGATACCTATTGCACTCCTAGCAAAGATAAAAAATGAAGGAATGTGCTTTATGTGAAGGGTTTGATGAAGATGTCTAGATTTTTCACCAATGTAGAACAATATATAACTTAAGATAAATGATGCATTCCTAAATAAGCTTTGAAACGTAGTCCATACATGTATCTCAATGTGTTTTGTCCTCTAATGATGAGTTGGATTTCTTTGGAATTGTATAACACTATGATTATCACAAATGATGATAGTAGGATTTTTGGATAAAATATAAAACTCAGTGTGAACATTCTAAATCCAAATAGCCTCAATGGCGGCATTAATTTCCCCTTAATACTCAACCTATATCAATGAAAGATCAATTGTAGTCTATTGCTTCTTTCTTGATGAGCAAATTGGACCAAAACTAATTGAGAATAATATCCTAAAGTAGACTTGCAATCTTGAGAATCGCATGCCCAATTTTAATCTATGTATCCCACCAATTCAATATCCATGCATGTTTCATACTGAATCCAATAATTGTGAGTACCCTAAATATAATGGAGGATCTACTTAGTTGCTTTCCAATGCAAATCATGTGCCTCCTGCATGAATCAAGAGACTATTCCTACAACATATGAAATGCTCTCTAGATCTTATATGAGTCAAGTAAATGAGACACCTAATAAGCCATTAATATAAAGTACCATCAACCAAGGGTTAAGAATAATTAGCCTTGATTTTGACCCCTAACATAAATGGAGTCGGTGTAGGATTACAACCAACCATGTGAAATATGGAGAGTATATCAGGTGTATACTTGGGTTGGCCAAGGAATATACTAGAAGATTATTGAGTGATTGCAACCCCCAATAAATAATGCAAAAGTCACAAGTCCAATAAAAAAATATAATGTAAATTAGTTTTCATTAATTGAATGGTGGATGAGTGACTCCTTGTGATCAACAAGTCATCAACATAGAGAACCAAAAAATTTAGAGTATCATCATATGTAAAACTTATATGTTTAGAACATAATAGAATCAAGTGAACCCAACTATCAGAAGGAAGGAATCCATCTTGTTATACCATGCTTGAGGAGCTTGTTTGAGGCCTTAGAGAGATTTTCTAAGATGTAAAACAAATGATGGATCCTGAATGAACCCTTGTGGCTTCTCCACATAGATTTCCTCTTGAAGGTTATTGTTAAGAAAGGAAATATTCACATCCATATAATGAACTTCATAATGATGGGTTGTAGCTATATCAAGCAAAAGTTAGATGGAAGTCATTTTGGAAAATAGCAAAAAATTCTTAGAGTATTCAATCCATAGAACCTGGGAGAATCCTTTTGTGACCTTGAGTGAGCCTTATGCTTGTCAACCGACCCATCTACTAAAAATTTTATCCAATAGGTCACTTGTATTGAAATATTTTCTTCCCTTAGGAAGATGGAAAAGATCCCATGTGGATTCCTCTCTAAGGAATTGAATTATTTCTAAATTATATAGCATCCCACTTGGGGATACCTAAAGCTTCTCAAAAAGAGTGTGGATTAGAAGATAAAGAAATGAAGAGATTTGGATCCTACTAAAACTATGACCTTGTTCTTCTTGTGTTTGATGATCACCAACCCACTCACTTGTTGACTCCAATGCATTTTGAGCACAAAGAGGTGTTGAGGCTAGAGATTCTGGAGAAGAATCACCAACCTTTAAATAATGACTATGAGAATACTAGAAATCCTCATCATCATTTTCGCTATCTAAAGTGGAGGAAGAAGACTCCTCATCAATATTAAAAGGATTTAGATCTTCTAAAGAACTGTCATCATGATGCAATTTCTCCAATGTGATGGTGGATGCATAAGTGATAGAAGAATAATTACAAGGGCTCTCTATTAAATGAACACTCCTCTCGATGAGCAACTCATCATTTGGGTACCAAAAAAATATGAAACACCTGCTTTATGTATCCATACCCTTTCATTTCTTTGTTGGAATATGGGCCCATGCAAGAGAATCAACAATCAAAAGTGCTTTGCTATGGGTTTGAATAGTCCAATCTTGAAAAAGGGTTACACCCTTCACAACTTTTTGAGGAACCTGGTTCTAGATGTAACATGCATAATTAATGGCATCTACCTAGTACTATGGTGCCAAATATTTTGAGTGATTCATATAATTTTTCATCTCCTTCAAGGACTTGTTCTATGACACTATTCTACAAAGGACTGTATGGAGCTATTTGTTGTATGTTGATTTCTTCTAAAGCACAAAACTATTCAAACCAATTATTAATATATTCACCTCAATATCTATATGTAGAATCTTGATGAGATTCCTATATTATTTATTTACAAAAGCTTTGAAATCCTAAAATTTCTCAAAGAACTTAGACTTTTGTTTGAGAAAGTAAACCTAAGTGTATCTAGAAAATTCATCAATAAATTTCAAGACATATCTAGCTATGTTGAAAGATAGTTGTGGAAATGGTCCTACCAAGTCACTATGTACCAACTCCAATAGATGTGTAGCTCTCTAGGGTTTTCCTTTATCATATTTCTCCTCAAGATTCTTACCAATAATGCATCCATGGAAAACTTCATCAGAAAATTAAATAGAAGGAAACCTTGAAGCCATGTCCTATTGAGTAAGCTACTACAATTAATGGTAGTTCAAGTGGCCAAACCATTGATTCCACAAACAACAAACATCATTTTTAGGAGTAAGAATTTCTAAGGACATTCAATAACAACGTGAGAAAGTTGATATACTCTTCATTGGTGATTTTTTTCCCATAACAACTGTAGACCCACTATGCATTTCAATGATTACCACTATATTGGGTGTGAAATCAACTCACTTGATAGAACTAGTGTTAGTGATATGATAAATAGATAGAAGATTATTTGATAGAGATAGAAAACAAAGAACGTCTTGAAATGGTGCTTCCCCCACATCAACAAACCCTATCCCATGCACTTCATCACTTGAGTGTCATAACCCATCAATATGTTAGACATAGAACATGGATCTAAATAGGTGAAATCATCTTCTAAATAGGCCATGTGGTGTGAAGCACTTGATGATCCAAGAATTTACTTTTGAAGCAAAATAAACTAGGGACTTGCCGTTTCCTTTCCCCTTAATTTTAAAAGACCCTTCTGATGAACTTTGTTTGACTAAATTGGGAACCTTAATATTGTTTTTTTAGAAGTTATGAAACGTGATCAATTTTATTTTTTTAACTTATGTTCAACTATGATTATTATTTTTAATATGAAGGATTACTACATCTATTTTCGAGATATTTTCTTCTAGTAAGCTAGGTTAGTGATCAAACTAAATATAAACATGATCACAAGTCCCTTCAAATATATCTAGTATAATTTATTTACAGCACCATCAACCTAGTAAAATTATACTATACACATTCTGATAAGTGATGAATAGAGGATTTAACACATATCCCCTATGTCATACAACATCACCCAAAGAAAGTGAAATGCACAAATGATACATCAAAACAAATTTAAAATCTGCAACATGAACATTTGATTGTTCATTCATAATCTCCTACAAATATCACAATAACTTCTCACTATTGAAAACACATTCAATTGCAGCCATATGGGCTGATTAATTCCACTAAAAATATGATATAAAAACTAATAAGAGGAATAAAATAATAAATACATAAATAACTCCTTCAATCATTCTTCTTTTACAAGATTTTTCTACTACAATTTGCAACCATCAATGGAAACTTCTGCTGCAATAAAACATGGATTCTCCAGTCCATTTTCTACTGCAAATACCTCTTCAAACCTACAACAAAATGAGTTATTTCAACCCTCAAACAAGAAATATTCCCAACTCTTCATTCTTTCCCCAAAATCTGAAAATTTCCCCTTCAATTTCTCCATGAAAACCCTTCATCCAAGCTTCCTTAACCCCCAATTTTGGCCTCCTTCAAAAATCCACGACCCAAACATGAAAAAGGAATTAAAAAACCCTTTAGAATATGCATTAAATCTCAAAAAAATAATTTTCCAAATCCATTCCTCAATGGGTGCTGCCACAATAGTGGTTTACAATTTATGGGAGGAACTGATTTTTGTTGAAATCACATATTTTTAGAAAATATAATGATTTAAGCCTTGAAAGGTTCCATTTAAAGAATTCCAATTGAAGATGGTTTGATCAAACTACCTTAAATCAAAACCCCCTTGGATAGAACCCCGCTAGTTTTAAACCATACCTATAATAGAGTCTCCTTTACACCTATCAAAATGCTGATTAAAAACCACTTTTGATTTACCTTTTGGGGATCAGATGAATTCATTTAAAACTTATTTTTTGCAAGTATGTATTCCTTATTATAAGCTTCCCAAAAAGTATAATTTTAAATAAATTTAATTTGATTATTATATTTATTTTTTATTTCTCGTGAATGTAGGTTTTTCACCAAAAATCAAGCTCTCTATTCTGCATATGTGGAAAAATAGCAGATTATGAAAAATAAAAAATAAAAAATATTAGTGCACTAGATATTTAATTCCTTGATCCAACAAAGAAAAAAAAAATTCAATTTTGATACATACAAAAAAAGTTACGCGTTATACGGTCGCACTATGTCTGAATTATAATTGGTTTAAATTCAAAACTTGATTAAAGAAAAAATATTCAATAAAAAACTATCTAACCAAGTGGAAGCACTAGATATCAGAGTTGTAAATCTAAATTCAAAAGAATTATAATTTTATCCTTCATGGAAAAAAAGTTATGGGTTATACGGTGGGCGTCACTTTTTAAAAAATTTGTTTTATGAAAAAAAACTAGTTTTCGAGGGAGATGGAAAAAGAAGTGCAATCTGATTCTAAAACTTTTGAAAAAAACATATTTAGAATCTATAGACAAAATTTCACGAAACTCTAGCTTGCATCATCTTCGAATTCCTCATGGTTTAGTTGCTATAGGTGCCCAAAAGTGAAGATTTGGTTAAAAAAAAAATTCCGTGTCGAGTTTGGCCAAAAATTGTAAACCACTATTGTGGGATCGCCCCAATATGCTAAAACTGACAGTCCAACTAGTCTTCCCACTCCTCACAAATAGGCCCTAAATTAGAAAAATCTTTCAAACACAACTTGGCAGCCCCAAATCTGAATGATGCATTAAATTCATATTTAGAATCATTATTTCTCCAACAACCCTTCCAAATCCACTCTGACAAATTTTCCAAGAATAATAAACATGCAAGATTCCCACTTCTAGAAAATAAGGACCCAATTAGAAATTAACTACCAACTCAACTTGGGTGCCCACATTCTTTGCGACTTTTTAGGGAGCAATCAATGAAGTTTTCAAAGTTGAAATTCCCAAAATCCAACGCCCTCTTTTTCCCTTTTATAATTTTTAAATGAATGATGAGGATTGGAATGCCACCTAGGCTAGACTACACACCAAAATTACAATATTGAGGCCAATAATTGTTTATAACATTTTTCCCTAATATTACATTTATTTTTCAACATCTAATTAATCTATCCTAAGGAAACAAAATTAAAATAAATTAAATGACAAATATTTTTGGTGATGTTGATTGTGATTAATGAGATGCTCCTTCATCAATAAGGTTTTAGTAGCCAATGGATCACAATACATTTAGTAGAGGTTTATAATGATAATTATCTACAGTGGAAAAATAGAGGAAACAAAACAAAAAATTAAATGGTTTAAAGTTTTTGTTGATGTATAATGGCATGAGAAAACAACCTTTTACCATGAGATTAATACCTACTCATACAACACAAAGTCTACCCTAAATGAACACCCTAATCAAAACAAAAACCCTTAACTATAAAATGAGTCTAATTTAATTGGCCCTATCTTGAAAAGATAAAAACCTAATATTCCCTTTAAATCCTAGTAACACAATTTCTAATTGATAATCCATGAATAGTTTTAGAGCTTCATGTACCAATTTGAATTATTTTCACACAACATAAAAATTATGTAATAAAATATTTTACTACACCCATTAGATGTAAAATAACATAGATATAATAAAAAATACAACAAATATGTATTCAAGGTTTCATTGAATTATCTAAAACTCTAAAAAAAATGTGGAGAAGATTGCAAGATAAAAATAAAGTAGTTTTCTATATTGATTTTTTGAAAAACATTTACATTTCTATTACAAGTGACCAAAAAACTCAAAATTTTATTTTTATTCATACACAAATGCTATATGTGAAATTCAACTTTACTTGAATGGAGTTTTTCCATATAGATGTAAAAAACCCAACCCTTACAATGAATATAAAATTACCTTACATAGACTTGGAATAGAACATGAAAAACATAGCCAATAGAGCACATCTAAGAAAACCATGAAGTGGATACACATACCACACCCTAATATCTCAAAAACATAATATCCAAGTAAAAAAAAATGTCATCGATCATTAGAACCTTACGGGTATGTGCAGGATCATCATGGAAAAAACAGGCCCTTAAGTGGCAAAAAATTCAGAAAAATCAGAGTTAGGCAACTTGACGTAAAAATTTGAATAAGTTATCTATATTATTTCAAAAATATGTAAGAATAAAATCTGTAGCAAATTGAATGTAGTTTCTAAACTACTAGGTTTTTTTTTAAATATCTATTTGGTGAGAAAATTTGAAATTTCATTGCAGTAGTACTTAAATTTTAGGGAAAAAAAAAGTAGGTGTTTCTTACCACCCTAAAAACATAAAAAGTAATATTTAGAGGTATAAGTAGAGGACTCATGTCTCATGTGATGCATATTTTTTTGTAATTTTTTTCGAAGTAAATAATTAATTATGAATTTTTTATTACAACTTTTAAAAAATATAAAAACTTGTATGTCTGACCACCTTAACTTGGTCAAAACTTCATGAAATTCATTTCTTTTTTTTTAATCTAATATTGTGTGAAGCATAGAATGTGACACATGTTTTGGATTCAAAAAATGTGATACCGTTTGAAAGATATAGATGTTTTTCAATCAGCCTATCAATCAGGACTTTAGTCATAATTCAAATAGAAAATGAATAATAATATTTATTAAATTCAAATCAAAGCATAATTTATTTTGTTGGAAAGCTAAGAATCTCCTTGAAAATCCCTTTTCATTTTATCAATTTTGGGTAAAAAAAAGTCGTCAGCCACATACCCTACACATACCCATTATATCGCCACTTTTTGGCCCATCATTAATATTCATGGTTAATTTTCTCACCAACCATGTCCCAATCCACACATGAAATAATGAGAGAATCAATGAAACCTATGGAAAAAACATTTGGAATGGTGTCAAAATTTTCTCCCTATAAGATTTGGACCATTGTAATAAATTTTTTTATTTCTATGGTGTCATTCATTGTTGAATCCATGAGACTTAAGGGTGAAAATAATCAATTTTGGGCATCCTTTTACTAGGTTGTAGGCCTTTTTAACTAATAAATTAAAACTCTAACTAGGTGTAGCAAACCACTATTAAAACTAATTAAATCATAACCAAAATCATGCATAATCCTCCTATTTTCCTATTCTTGAACTATTTTCTAAAAAATGGCAATGCTAAGTATAACCTTTATGTATCTTTTGTAAATAGAGAAAATCCTCTTAACTTCATTAATAATATTATAGCCTACTTTTTAATAATAAATAATGCAAAAATGCCAATGATAATAAATTGACATTGTATCTATCAATGCTATTCTAATGTAATATTTTATTCTCTATAAGAAATCATGCAAATATGATCCAATGAGATCTAATATTGTCATGATTTTTTAGATGAACTAATGAATTGGTTATTATCTTTAAATAAATGACCATAAGTACTCAATTCTATGTATTTGGAATGTTTTAAGATCAAACAATCAATTATCCAAAAAAATTGACTCATGAATGCATGAAAACATATTTGAATTGGAAGGGAATAGCCACATGAGAGTAGTCTTATTCAAGGAACATATACACACCCATGTTAGATTATAAGAGACAATAATAGCTTTATAAGAGAGTAGTCTGGATCATTTGGAATTAGAATAGACTTGGGGCTTATGGTTTTTAGGTTAGCTTATGTGTAAAGCATAATACATTAAACATTAGAAATTTATTGTTGAAATGAACAAGATAAATTAGAGGGGAGGTTAATTAGTTGTAGAAAATTTTAAACCTTCAAAACCCTCAAGAGTATTCAGATCCACAAGCATTCATTAAACTCTTATTCTATCAAAATGATTAAACATAAAATACACATAACATAAACTGGAATCACAACACCATACACAAGAGAACACTAGATTTACATGAAAACCCCAATGAGGGAAAAACCACGATGAGGATTAGCTCACAATATAAGTAATAGAAAAACTAGTATAATAAGGCTCACTTCTAGAATAGGACACACTGTCCAAAAGGATCATAACCAAGGCCAATTTCCACATAAAGAATACAAGAAGATAGAAGAAGAATGTTACACAAAGAACACTTCTCAATGCAACAAGGATTCCACCACAATTGCTTGCTCACTTTTGTAGTCTCAAATGAAAGATTTTGGATGCCTTCAACTCACTGCCTTCAAGAACCCCAACATGAAATTTGCACTGCTCTGATCAAATTTACATCACACACATCAATTGCATCAATGTCACATCTATATTTCTTCTCTTACTCTTTTCTTACTCTCTCATATCAACACTGGATACATATTTATATCAAGTTCTACCTCAAAATCCTTTTCCAATGTCATCCACTAGCCATTATATATACAAATTCAAAACAATTTGGTACCTAAACAGTCACGCGATGGATAGGAACAAAAGATAACCTACATAGATCCTTAATTAGGACCCAAATATATCCCAACACACTTCAACACATTTCTACAACCCTGACATGTAGTGTTAAACACAAGGTTGGAAAATACTCGTGCAAAACACAATAATCAAATTAAGTAGAAACTTTCCTTAAATCAAAATGAAAGTTATGAACAACATAATTCACTTGAAAAAAATGCAAAATAATCCATGAACTACTTTAAGATTCATCAAACACTTCATCCAAGATTGTATCATACAAATAATTCAACTTAGAACAACTGGTAATCCTTATTTGTATACTGGAAAATGAAAATCACTTTGTACTACACCAAATCAAGTAAAAACTTGAATGTAGAAAGATAAAAGAATTATAAGAAACTTCCCAAATCTACACAACCTGAAGCCAAATAGCAAAGAAACATGAAGCAAATACATTTCTCCTAGGTCATAACTGAATATTTTTTCTTACTCAACCATGATACCAATCTACATTCAAAAAAGAATGCACCACCACTTGTACTCTTCTTGTCATCAACATAACCAACCCAATCTGCATCAATATAAGCACTTAATGTGAAATCGGTATCCTTATGATACCACAAGCCATAATCTGGTGTGCCTCTTAAATATCTGAATATCCTCTTCACTACTATAACATGTGTTTCTTTAGGATCTTCTTGAAATCTAGCTATAAGAAAAATTGTATGCATGATATTTGATCTAGTAGTAGTCAAGTACAACAATCCACTGGAATCATAGATTTGTATTTGCTCTGATTAGCCTTAGGTGAATCATCTTTGCTCAATTTACAATCAGTCAACATAGGAGTACATACAGTTTGGAGTCATCCATTCCAAACTTCTTCAACATTTCTTTGGCATACTTAGAATGTGAAATGAAAATCCCATTATCTGTTTGATTGATTTGTAGCTCAAGAAAGAAATTCATCTCCCCAAACATTGACATCTCAAAATTTTACATATGGTACATAACTGTGAAATTTTTTAAAAGAACTTGTGCATTTTAATGGAACAATTTTAGATGAATACCATTTATTAGTATATCTAGAATATTAACATCTATGTCTTCTAGCTCATACGCATTATTTTCTTTGCACGTGTGAATGCGAAAGGGTCCCTTCCATAGTTCTTCAAATTTTGCATGTTGCCCCGGTTTTGCAGTGCACTCATTGTACTTTAGCACCAGGCTTCCTTCCTAAAAATCTAGGTTGGAAGCCTTTTTGTTGAACCATCGTTTGACTGTCTTCTAGTTCTTGATCATGGTTTCATAGGCCTTTTCCCTTTGTTCTTCAAGGTTCAAGAGTTTGACCAACCTTACTTCCATTCTGCCACTTTCTTTGACTTCCAAGGCCTTTAATAATTGCAAGGCCAGAATCTCTATAGAAATAGGTAGAACCACCTCCTTTCCATATACTAGTTCATAAGGAGAGGCCTTCAAGATTTATTTGGGAATAATCATGTCGTCCTATAGAGCAGCTCAAAAGTGCTTGTGCCAGTCCCTTTGTCTTTCTGACCCGATGTGCTTAATTAACCTAATCAGGTTCTTGTTGGTCAATTTTGCTAACCCATTTCCCTATGGGCAATAATTTGATGGAGCCTTGAGGTAGACCCCATGCTTGAGAGAAAATTCTAACATCCCATAACCCACAAAAGCTCATGCATTAAATTGGATATGATAGTTTTTGGAAAACCAAACCTTCATACCAACTCCTCAAGAAAATTGACAATTTTAATTTCTGTAGCATTTTTTAGGGAAACGACCTTTGTCCATCTAGTGAAATAATTGGTTGTTGTAAGTATCCATTTATGGCCAGCACTGGAGATAGGATTTATCATCCCAATGTAATCCAAACCCCATTGAGCAAAGGGTTCCTCAGTTACAATCAGGCTCAGTGGCATGGTAGAATTCTTTCACTTTCCAACAAAGTATTGGCACTAAGTACATTTTTGCACCAGATGGTGTGTCTTTGAAAACATGAAAGGCTAGTAATATTCTACATGCATTATCTTTAGAGAACTAGTTTTGGTGAAGAAATGCCTGCCCTCAGGACTACTATGAAACTCATTCAAAACTCTTTCCACCTGTGGCTTATCTAAGCAATAGAGCAAGACACCATCATAATTTCTTTTGAATAAAATCCCTCAATTAGTACATACTTGGTGCCTTGCAGTCAGTTGTAACATCTTTTGTGAGGTAGAATGTTGGTTGGATACTGTCTCTTTTGCATATATTGTGTTTGATCTAACACCCTTGACTCATCAGACTCAAACTGATTTGTACAGTCCTAATCGGTCTCATCCTCCACCAGGGAGCTTAAGTCTTGTGCAAGGTATTCTCAAATACCTCTTCCCCTAACCAACTTGGTTGGTCAAATGTATACATCATACTCTAGAATCTTGGTAATCGAGTTGTCCCTTTTTTCAGTTATTTCACCCTCACTTGATATATTCCCGAACACTAGGATGAACGACGAGGATAGTGATTATGTTGGCCGATACCAGACCTGCTAAAATTTCTTAAGGCTTTTAACAATAGCAAAAGCCTATTTCTCAACAAAATTGTACCTGGTTTCATATCCTTTGAGAGTCCTAGAGTGGAAGGCAATGGGTTTCTCTCCACTATTGTCTCCATCTTTCTGAGTGAGTACCAAAGCTATGTTGTGTTGGCCGTTATAGATGTAGAGCAAGAAATCCTTGGAGAAGTTTTGGTTAGCTAACACTAGGGCCATAGAGATGGCTACCTTTATCCACTCGAAAGTTGTCTTTCCTTCAAGCGCCCATTTGAACATTAGATTTTTTTTAACATTAGTGTGATAGGTCTCGCGATGCCTGTGAAGTCTGAAATGAACCGACTAACAAAATTAATTTTCCCTAAAAAGGACTGTAGCCCCTTCTAGTTGACTAGAGGAGGTAGCTCCATTATGGATTTTACCCTTTCGTGATCTATCACTATTCCTTCCTTTGATACCACAAAACCGAGTAGCTTTCCTTGGGGAACTCCAAAAATAAATTTCTTGGGATTTAAAGAAATCCCGAATTATTGGCATTTTTGGAAAACCTTTTCTAGATTATTAAAGTGATCATCCTTTGATTTTGAAAAAATCATTAGGTCATCCAAATATATTAAAATAATCTGATTAATTAACCCTCTGAAGGTGATATCTATTGCTCGCTAAAAGGTCGCACCAACATTGGAGATCCTGAAGGGCATTTTTGACTATGCAAACATTCCCTACTTGGTGGTGAATGTTGTTTTATGCTAATCTCCCTCTTTGACATAGACCTAGTTATAACCTAAAAATTGTTGAGTAATGAGAACATCTCTGATCCGGCCACAGTTTACAAAATCTGCTCCATCGAGGGCAAAGGTTAGTCATATTTTAGTGAAGCTTTGTTCAAATCCCTGAAATCCACACAGAGCCAAATATCACCATTCCTTTTTTGAATTGGTACAAGATTAGACACCCAAGTAGAATATTTGATCGGGTATATGATCTTTGATTTGATTAATTTGGTGAGCTCTTATGCCATCAATTCTTTGACTTTTGGATTGACCGACCTTTATTTCTATTAGACAGGTTTTGATCCTTCGACCAACTCAATAGTATGTTGGATTATGCCTAGATCATATCCTCTAATATCATAATAGGTCCAAGCTACAACCTCTTCATATCTAGAACATAGCCCTTTTAGTCTCTCTTTATCCTTCTGTGGAACATCTCTTCTAACTTTTAACTTTCTGTCATTTCTAAAATCAAAATTTTCATAGTATTTCTCATCAGCAATGAATCATTGTTTGTTATTTCTTACATCCTCACAGTTGAAAAGGTTTTCAAGAGAGATTAAACCTCGAGGGAGCTTAATAATTTTTAATTAGATCACTTTCCCTTCAAAAGGCTCTGATTCAGACTGTGAATGGTCAGAAGCCTTTTTTGATATTTGCAAAAAGGTAGCAATATGAATATCATCCTCAAAAACCTACCAGTTCTGATCATTGTCGGGAATTGTCAGTTGGACGATAACTTGCACTATATTTTTCTTTGTCGCTAAGTCATAAATTGGCTCAAATTGTGAACCAATCAAGGCCATTTGGTCAACACCATTATTCTGGGACCGTGGGATAACCTGTATGTTAAAGGCTTCAAATCTCTCAACCAGATCCCCTATTTTGTGTCTATAAGCATTCATTCTTATATTTTTGCAGCTTCCTACCCATGGACTTGACTTACAACCAACTTTGAATCTCTTAATGCTTGTATTCTTTTCACGGCCATCCATTTTATGAGCATGGGAATTGGAAATGGAAGGCTTTGAAGGTCTCTATTCTACTTGGGGATATTAATTAGATGCCTACTCTAGAGCTGAACTTTCATTTGCACCATCAAAATATAACATCCATACACTATTGTCACCCAGACCACTAGGCTCTTCTTGTTCCTTAATCAATTTTGGGAAGACTTGGTTGTCGTCAAAGATCACATAAGTTCCTAATCCAATAGCATGGAAATTCCCAAATGGGTCAGATTCAATAAGATGATTGAGAAGGACCTCTTCCATGGGGGTCTGCTCACTTATGTCCTCCTGATCTTCTAACATTTCTACACAATATGTATCCCCTTTTGAGAAGGAGGGATGTGCTACTTCAAAGCATAGAATCGCATTTTCCACTGTATGTTTTGGGTACAAGGATTCGGACAAGATTTTCATCTTTGCCCCATGTTTGGTTTGTAATATCAGAAGAGACCAATCAAGCACTAAATATTTTCCAAGATTCACTATAAAGTCCCTTGAAAGGAACATCCCAAACACTAGGGGGATGTCTATCACAACTACTTCTTGCATGATCGTTTGGCTCAGACATGAGAAGAGGGTGAAAGATAGATTCTTGATGCAATCGATGGTCAGAAATTTCTTACCGTCTAATTGCATGATCCCTTTCTAAAGAGGCTCATACTTGAGTTTCAAGGCATTGACCATTTGTTTAGGCATGACTATAGTATAGCTCCCAAATCAATCATGTTATTATGTAAAAAATTATCTCCCACAATAAGTGTTAAAATAAAGACGGTGGCTTTTGCTTGCTTACCTCTTTCACCTTTGCATTGTCCGCAACATTCACATAAGCTACAGCTCTTAAAGCTTGGGGGTCTGACGCGGGATCCTTTTCTTTAACTTGATCATGCGGTGGAATCGCATCTATCTGTGGTATTTGTTCTTCTTTCTTTAATGCTTCCTAGAGAAACATCTTTTTTGTAGGGATGGATATTATGTCCCATAGAGATACGTTAGTAGGAACCTTCTTTAATTGTTCAACCATGTTGAGTGTTTCAACTGGTGAGGCCTTAGGTTTGAACAGTGGTATCTCTCTCATCTTTGAGAGGAGCTGATCTAACGTGAGTGGACTTTCTCTATCTCATTTTCTAGCAATGGCAGAGCTTGTGACTGTTGAGTGGATTGGGCCTATGGACGTTGCTTTTTTGGTGGTTGTAGTTGACATGGTTGCAGACACTGCAGAACTTGTTGTATGTATTCTCCAGTGAGCCTTCTTTTCAACCTTGTGTTATAGTTTGACTATACTTGTGGGGAACTATTTTTTAGAGCATTATTTGCAAATACTACATCTTCTTCTTCCATCCATGAGAAAAACACTTGGTCTGGTGTAATATCCAGCTCTTATTCTAAAGGCATTCCTTGTGTTTGTGCTCTAAAGTGGGCATTCTCCATTTTGGGAGACTAATATTCTTTTGTGCTTGATAAAATGCCATGCCTGCTCTGCTTAGCTATTTTATGCTAAATATTTCCCTTCAAACAATTTTGGGACATATGACTATCATTACACGGGAAGCACCATGCATTCTCATCCTTTGCCAAGTTGTTCTAGCCTGGGACTAAATCTTTACTTGGGCTAGTCTTGATGGCTTGGAGAGGCATGGTAACTGGGACTATCTAGTTTATGGGCATTAGTTGTTGACTTCCCACTTTTGAGGTTCCTTTATATGCGTTCTATTGGTAAGATGACCTTCCTCCTTGATAGGCTTGCGTGGAAGGATTCGAAGGTACTGCTTGTTATCGTTAGATGAGGACTAGCTCATTAGCAAAAGACCACATGAGATTCTTCACATCATTGACATTTGTTGCTAATGAAGAGGAGCATTACGTGCTTGGTTGCACGTTAGGGTATACATACATGGAGGGTGGCATAGCCGGCGTGGTTGCTTGTGAAGTGAAGGCACTCAGAGTTGCTTCTTCCCAAGGACTACCTAATATTTTCGTGAACATGGGCATTGGCAGATGTGGTAGGAGCTTCCTGGTGTGAATCAGAATATTCTCTATGTGTATAGTTAGATCGTATGCATCAAGCAAAATATCTCCTCCCATAGAGGTTACCATGTCTGTGATATCTGAATTAAAATCCTTTAAGTAAAACATGAATTCCATGGTGGTTGGGGGCCTGGTGGTCACAGGAATTCTTTGCCAAGTTTTGTGAAACTTGGTGTTAAAGTCACTCATGGCCTCTTGAGGGGCCTTTTTGATGGTGATTAGTTGATGTAGAAATGAGGAGTAATCTCCCTTTTCAGAGAAATGCTCAAACAACCTTTGTAAAAGATGATCCCAAGAGCACATAGAACCAAAAGCCAGAGACCTATACCAATCCTAAGCTTTTCCATTGAAAGACTTGGCCACTATCCTAAGAGCTATTTCCTGGAGATGTTTAGAAGGGGTCTTGAAATCCTCCCCAGAAAGCTTTGGGATGGCCTTGAGAGCAAAGCGGGTATGGTGGGCCATACGTTCGGGGGCATAGGTTTTTGTAGTGGACTACCGCTATCCTAGATTGCAAAATTTCTAGGAGTGGGGGCACTTAAATGAGCCATTGAAAATAGATTCCTATGGATAGGGTAATAGGTATTATGATTTGGAAAGTTTGATCTCCTAGTTGAGTAGATAAAGCTCTAGATTGTGGGCTAACACTTCTTACCCAGTTTCTTCTTACAGGTGATATAGAACCTGTAAGTCTTCTTTTCCTTGATACTAAGGCAAGTAACTGGGAGTACTAGAAATGATCTCTCGAAGATGCTCTTGTTTGGATTTTGGGTATGAAATTTCTAGCCTCTTTTCTTGGTCTGATTTATGAAATATTTCTTGACTTCTAACCAGACATTTGAAAAACTTTGTGTCCCACAGCGCATGCCAGAAAAAGAACTATTGATCATCAAAGCTTGCACCTCTCTAACAACCTTATGGGAAATTCAATGAGTGGGGGCCCAATTTGCACCTCACTGAATAAACTCTGGGATTTTTATAGAAAGTTGACTCTTCTTTGTGTTGGAGGGGGAGAGGTAGAAAGAAATGAAAATAAAACATAAAAATGGTGATGTGCCAAAGCTTTTACGACATTTCAAACCTCAAATTATTCCTTATAAATGATATAATAGACATAGAATGTCGTAGACCCTTCATTGTTGGGAAGAGAATGAGCAACAAGGGCTTAGTGAAAGCACAATACAGTCTTTCAAATATCATCATGGGAAGCACCCATTAAGGTCCAATCAGACATAAGAAAACTTCTATAGATTAACAAAAATATCTAGAAAATTACAAAACCCTTTCTCCCTTTATGGCATAATATGGAAAATAACAACTTTTACATAAAATAGAAAAGTTCAAAAGACATAATATGATTTCTAAAAGCTATCACTCAACATAGAAGCTTAATAGCATGGAAATTAGCTACCTGAACTATCAAAATAAGCTTAACACAATGTCTTTAACATGAACAAAACATAAATAAGAATTTTGGCAAAGGAAATAACATGCACAGTTTCAAAGATTTCCTCTAAATAGATCAAACTTCAATATCATATGAACAAAAAAAAAAAGGTCGAATGCCAATCCAATGATAATTTGAGTTAAAATATAACACACTAGAGAATAGTAGTATTACGTAAAACTTTCTACTTTTGAAAACATGAAAACTCCCTGCTAGATCTATTTCCTTCAAAAAAAAATTTAAGTAATTGTTTTCACTCTTGTTTTTTTTGCTTATGCTGCCAACCCCTATTTATAACCCAAGAGAAGAGAGCACCGCCGCGGAAGCAGATACTGCCAAATGCCTTGTTCTAATAGCCCACAATTTGATCCTATACCTTGAATAGATTGTAGAAATATTCACTCATTAAGTCCCAACTGCTTCATTAATGGCCTTTAGATATTTAGAAAAGATAGTTGTCAAAGAACAATCAGATTTCATTCACAACCTGGCAAAAATCTGATTGATCAACCATAGAGGTCAACGATGATGAATCAAAGGTTCAACCCTAAAAGAAAAACACTTGACACACTCTGAAAAACTCCACCAAAAGAGGTCACTCCACAAAAATGTTAGGGTTAGAGATGGCAAATATCTAACAATTAAATGTAGCTTTTAATTAATAAACAGAGAAACTAAAACACACAGAGAATAAATCATAACACAGATAATTTAACGTGGTTCACCCAATCCGGGCTACATCCACCAAACCGCAGCCATCTAATACTTTTATTATCCAGTGTAAAACCTATTACAATCTTGCAAATAATCACATTTTTCTTCATACTGAAATACCCATTCGAACCCCTTTTGTCAAGCTTAGAAGCTTCCAGATTTTTGGGTTCTAAAAAATCAAATTTTTCCTTTTTCATTGATTTTGGGGCCGGGGTGTACATTATACCATGGGCTATATAGTATAGCATGACCAGTTGCCACATACCAACAATCTCCCACTTGGAGACTGATCAGGCTCCATACCAACACAATCTCCCACTTGGAGACTGATTCTGGATGACACTACTGCAATTACAGCTCCCACTGGAAATAAGTACCTTGGACCCTGCTACTCTGTTATACTTGAATTCAACCTTGAAGACCAACCGAAGCTAAAGAGGAACTTAGCTTCTCCCTTGTCACTACCTTCGTAAACATATCCGCTGGATTGACATTTGTATGTATCTTGTCCAGCTTAACCTGTCCATCCTCCAACACTGACCGAATGAAATGATATCTCAACTGGATGTGTTTTGTTTTAGAATGTAGAGTAGAATTCTTTGCAAGATGTATAGCACTCTGGCTGTCTGTAAACAAGTAATTTCTAGCCTGTTGTTTGCCCAACTCATCCCTGAAAATTTGTAGCCATATCATCTCCTTTGTCGCCTCTATTGCAGCAACATACTCTGCCTCTATGGTGGATAAAGCAACCACCTTCTACAATCGAGAAATCCAACTCACTACTATCCCACCAACTGTAAATACATAACCTGTGGTACTCCAGCTAGTATCTATATCCCCTGCTAAATCTGAGTCAACATAGCCTTTTAAATCAGTAATAGAGCTCCCAAAATATAAACAATTATTGGATGTACCTCTCAAATACCTAAGAATCCATTTTATTGCATTCCAATGCTCAACTCCGGGATGACTCAAATACCTACTAACAACTCCTACAGCATGTGCAATATCCGGTCTAGTGCATACCATGGCGTACATTAAACTACCTACAGCTAAAGCATATGGTACCTTAGACATTTTTTCTTCCTCCTCTTGTGTCTCTAGACACATATCCTTAGTCAATTTGACATGACTAGGCAAAGGTGTGCTGACAGCTTTTTCATTCTCCATATGAAATCTCTGCAACACCTTTTCAACATAATTAGCCTAAGATAAAAACAATTTTCTATTTTTCCTATCTCTACAAATTTTCATACCAAGGATTTGTTTTGCTACCCCCAAATCCTTCAGAGCAAAAGATTTTGCTAACTGTTGTTTTGGCTCACTTATGTGATCCATGTTAGACCCTGCTACAAGCATGCCATTAACATACAGACATAAAATAATGTAGTTGTCATTATCCAACCTCTTAAAATAAACACAATGGTCAGAATTACACCAACTATAGCCTTGCTCAGCCATAAAACTATCAAATTTTAAGTACCATTGATGAGGTGCTTGCTTCAAGCCATATAAGTTTTTCTTCAATTTGCACACTAGTTTCTCCTTACCTTTGACCTCAAATCCTTATGGCTGGTCCATATATATTTCCTCTTCCAAATCACCATGGAGAAAGGTTGTTTTAACATCAAGTTGTTCTAAATGCAAATCTTCAGCAGCCACAATACTTAAAACAATACAAATAGAAGTCATTTTAACAACAAGAGAAAAAATCTCATCAAAATCAATACCCTTTTTTTGTGCAAATCCCTTTACAACTAATCTAGCTTTAAATCTCTTCTTACCTCTGTCCTCCTCTTTCAGCCTATAAATCCATTTGTTTGGTAAAGCCTTTTTACCTGTAGGCAACTTGCATAATTCCCAAGTCTGATTTTTCTAGCAAGGAGTCCATTTCTTCTTCCATTCCATGCTCTCACTGAACCTTGGTATCCACCTACATAGGTTCATCATAATATTCTAGTTCACCAGCATCACTTAACAAAATAGTATACAAAGAGGGAGAGAATCTTTCTGGAGGTCTACTTAACTTTGAAGATCGTCTAACAAGAGTTTGTGGTATTTGTTGCTGTTGTTGTTGCCCAACATGATGAACCACTGAAACATCATTGTTTCGAATATCATCCAACACTACATAATCATTTTATTTCTTCTCATGTTGCAGCAACAGATCTTTGTACAACACTTTCTCATTGAATATGACATCCCTGCTTCTCACGATTTTCTGATTTTCAAAATCCCAAAGCCTATAACCAAATTCATCAATGCCATATCCAACAAATACACATTTCTTTGATTTTGTATCAAGCTTGGTTCTATTTTCAGAATCTACATGTGCAAATGCTTCACAACCGAAGGTTTTGAGAAAAGAATAACTCACCTTCTTACCTTTCCATGCTTCCTCGGAATACCACAACCCAAAGGATTAGAGGGACCTCTATTAATTAAATAAATGAGTGTTTACAGCCTCTGCCCACATTTTTAAAGGCAGCCCAGCATGCAATCTCATAGTCCGTGCATGCTCCATTATTGTTCTATTCATGCCTCACCACTCCATTTTCTGTGGAGTCCTTGGAACCATTTTTGCCTCGAATACCATTAGAGGAACAATAATCTTCAAACTCTTTACTGCAATACTCACCACCATTATCAGATCTGAGACATTTTACCTTTTTCCCATCTCATTCTCAACCAAGCTTCTCCATTTTTTAAAAGTTTCAAATACATCAGATTTCTGCCTAAGGAAATAAATCCATACCTTCCTAGTTGCATCATCAATGAATGTAACATAATATAGAGAGCCACCGAGAGAAGATACCTGAGCTGGTCCCCATACATCCATATGCACAAGCTCCAATTTCTCATCTTTCTTTAACTTCCCATCCTTAAGAAAACTAACTCTCTTTTGTTTTCCATACACACAACTTTCACAGAAATCCATGTTAACACATTTTAGACCTGGTAAAACATTATTTGAATGAAGTACTTTCATACCTTTTGCACTCATATGCCCAAGTCTATTATGGCACAGTGCTGATTTAGAGTCCACAACAACTGTATGATCTTCTACTTGCTGAACTGCAGCAACTGTTCCTAACATTGACCTTTTTCTGTCACAATTAAAGTAGAAGGAACAATATGACCTGTACAAAGATATAAGGTGCCTACTTTCACACCTTTTGCTACCACTAAGGCACCCTTTGTGACCCTCCATTTTATCACTAAAAGTAACAACACAACCTTCATCATCTAGTTGCCCTACTGAAATTAAATTCCTGCTTAACTTTGGAACATGCCTTACCTCACGTAGTAGCCAATGATTCCCATTCCGCAACTTAATCTTGATTCTTCCCTTTCCAACAATTTGACAAGGTTTGTTATCTCCTAAATAAACTAGCCCAAAATCCCCTTGGACATAATCAAGAAAATAACTTCTATGGGGGGTAGCATGAAATGAAGCCCCTGAATCTAACACCCAAGAATCATCAGCATTATCAAGGGAAAGAATCAAAGCATCCTCATCAGATTTATTACTTACCACATTTTCCTCTTTACTTCCTTCCTTTTTGTCTCCTTTATTTTTCCGAGACCAGCAATCTTTCTTCAAATGACCCGACTTACCACAGTGCAACAATCCCTCTTGTCTCTAGATTGGGACTTTCTCCTTTGATTTTCCTTGTGACTTCCCATGATTTCCAATTGTTTCCTCTCTCCTTTATTCTGCCTTGCTTTCTACATTCAAAACACTACCTGATGTGGATGTTCCACCTGAGCTTTTCCTATGAATTTCCTCACTCAAAATAACACCAACAACATCATCAAACTTCAATGTATTCGAACCTAGAAACAAAATTGCTAACAGCCATTACCAAGCTATTCCAGCTTTCAGGCAAAGAACATAGAATCAAAAGAGCCCTAACTTCTTCATCAAAGTTTACTTTTCAGAAGTTAATTGATTGGTGACCATATTAAACTCATTTAAATGATCGATGGCTGACCCACCTTCTACCATTTTCATATTAAATAAACGCTTCATAAGAAATACCTTATTCGAAGCGGAAGGCTTTTCATATAACTTCGCCAGGGTTTCCATCAACTCTTGAGTTGACTTTGTTGTTGTAATATTGAACACCACCAATTGTGTCAGGCACAAATGAATACTTCCAAGAGCCTTTCTATCCAAGATCTCCCAGTCCTCATCGACATTGCTGCGGGTTTCTTGGTTTTCCCTTCCAATGGCCACCATAAATCCTTCTGATAGAGATAGTCCTCCATCTGCATCTTCCATAACTGATAGTTCTGCCCATTAAACTTCTCAACCTTCTTACCCTCATCTTCCATTGCTCCCACTCAACCATGAGACTCCCACTCAACTGTGAGATCTTTCCTATAGACGATAATCGAAACACAACCCGCTCGGATACCACTTGTTAGGGTTAGAGATGGCAGATATCTAACAATTAAATGCAAATTTTAATTAATAAATAGAGAAACTAAAACACACAGAAAATAAATCATAACACAGATAATTTAACGTGGTTCACCCAATCTGGGCTACATCCACCAAACCGCAGCCATCCAATACTTTTATTATCCAGTGTAAAACCTATTACAATCTTGCGAATAATTGCATTTTTCTTCATACTGAAATACCCATCTGAACCCCTTTTGTCAAGCTTAGAAGCTTCCAGATTTTTGGGTTCTACAAAATCAGATTTTTCCTCTAAGAAAAGTAACCCATGTCATTCTATAATAGTCATCAATCAAAAGATTAAAGTACCTATCACTTTGTAGACTTCTCACCCTTGTAGGACCATAAAGATATGTATATACTAATTCTAGTAGTTCGGTAGTATATTGTTCCTTTCCCTTAAAGCTACTCATTTTTTTCTTCAAATAGACAACTCTCACAAACATAATTGATAGGTTTTGTGATTTTATGTAAATCTCTCACTGCATGAACTGAACTAATTCTTTCCAAATTATCAAAATTCATGTGATACATCATTCAATGCCATAACCAACTATCATTAATCTAAGACATAAAGCAATGACCATCAACACCCTTAAGATGATAGATATATTTCCATTTGTTCTCTTACTAGCAGTGATCATAGTTCCAAACCCTTTCTGGATCTCACATGCTTCATCCTTAAACACAAGCTTATATCCTTTGCTACACATTTTCCTAACATTCAAAATATTATGTCTTAAACACTTAACATAGTAAACATTGTCAGTATTATGCTTGTCATCAAAACTTATTGAACCTATTCCATAAATCTTAGCTCATGAATCATCTCCAAATTTAACTAATCCTCCATCATACTTTTCAAGTTTATCAAACTTACTTTTTTCTTCAGTCATATGATTAGAGTAGCCACTGTCAACAACCCAATAATTCTTATCTTCTTTGACATCAAAAGTAGATACCATAGTACCTTCAACCTTATACCTTATATCTGGAATACTTTCCTTCACACAAATTTTAGGGTTAGAAAAACAAAATTCTTCTTCTATAGCCAAAAATAGACATTCATTATCATCAAAATCTCCATAATCAGATTCATCATCAGAAATACCAGCATCTTCTTTCACATAGTAAGCTTTCCTAATCATCTTTCACTTATTTTCCTTTTTCTTATTGTTTAGAATTGTTTTTGGACATCTAGAAGCATAGTGACCTATATCGCCGCAGCTAAAACATTTGAAAGGAAATTTACCTTTGTACTTACCGATGCCCTTTTTCATCTTCCTCACAAAGTTAACTTCCAAATCATCAAGATCTTCTTCACCTGAATCTTCAACCTTCTCTGATTTACCAGCCTTGAAAGTAGTCTCTACTTTTCTACCTTTCTTTAGTTTTCTCATTTCAAATGTGGTTAGAGTACTAATCATTGATCTCTGGAATAATTATCAAAATCAATAGTTTCCTCAATAGTAGACCTTTTCACTGTAACAATCCAAAAGAGATCTAATAACTTTCTTCACTACTTTATATTCTTTAACTGTTGTGCCAAGGCCTCTCATAGCACTTACCAACTCATCAACTCTTTGTATATAGCCTTTAAATGTTTCATCTTCATACATATACATCATCTCAAATTGTGCCTTCAAGTTTTGCAACTTAGCTTGTTTTACCTTTGGATATCCTTCATAAATTGTTTCTAATGTATCCCAAACTTCTTTAGCAATCTTCAAACTCATAACTTTAACTAATTTAATATTTGAAAGACTATTCATAATAATAAATATGTCCTTAAAGAATTGATCTCATATGCATTGATTTCTACACTTGTACTTGAACCATTTGGAGGTGGAGTATATGTATTTTGATAAGCCTTCTCAATCTCATATATATGAGCAAATAAATATCCTTCCATATTTTTCTTCTAGAATGCATAAATTGATCCATCGAATCTAGGATATTCCAAAGCAATCTTGTTCACGATCTCGGATCTACCTCATGCAGTTAAGCCCTTCTTGAAGGAACCTTGATCTGATACCAATTGTTAAAATGAACAAGACAACTAAGTGGGGGGTGAATCAGTTGTAGAAAATTAAACCTTCAAAACCCTCAACAGTAATTAGATCCACAAGCATTCATTAAACTCTTATTTTATCAAAATGATTAAACATGAAATGCACATAACAAAAATTGAAATCACAACACCATACACAAGAGAACACCATATTTACATGGAAAACCAAATGATGGAAAACCACTATGAGGATTAGCTCACAATATAAGTAATAGAAAAATTGATACAATCAGGCTCATTGCCAGAATAGGACACCCTATCCAAAAGGCTCACAACCATAGATCACTACCACAAGAAGAATACAAGAAGATGGAAGAAAAATTTTACACAAAGAACACTTCTCAATGCAACAAGGAGTCCACCACAATTTCTTGCTCACTTTCATAGTCTCACATGAAAGATTTCATATGCCTTCAACTCATTGCCTTTAGGAATCCTAACATGAAATTCACACTACTTTGCTCAAATTCGCATCACACACATCACTTGCATCAATATCACATCTATCTTTCTTCTCTTACTCTTTTCTTACTCTCTTGCATTAACACCATACATATGTATATCGATTTCTACCCCCAAAAACCTTCTCTAATGTCGGCCACTAGCAGTTATACATACAAATTCAAAATAGGTCAGCACCTAAACATTTCCACGGTGGATAGGAATGAAAGGAAACCTACATAAATCCTTAATTAGGACATAAATATATCCCAACACACTTTTGTAAGCCTTGCATGTAGTATTAACACAAGGTCGGCCAACACCCATGCAAAACACTATAATCATTAAGTACACACTTACCTTAAATCAATCTAAAAGTTCTGAACAACATAATTCACTTGAACACAATCCAAAATAATCTACAAACTACTTTAAGATTCATAAAACACTTCATCCAAGCTCATATCATACAAACACTTCAACTCAAAACAACTAGTAATCCTTATTTGCATACTAATAAATGAAACTCACTCTATACTACACCAAATCAAATAAAAACTTGAATACATAAAGATAAAAGCATTATAAGAAACTTCCCAAATCTGCACAACCTAAAGCCAAACAGCAAAGAAATGTGGAGCAAATACATTTCTCTCAGGCCACAAAAAAATCAATGAACAACTGGTTCACACTTTGGTGAAAATATCTCGCACTGTACAATGATCTAGAAACTCAAATTCTGAATATAGCAACCTCTAACAACCTTGAATAACCTGTAAGATTTGCACAAGCATAGCATCAACACAAAAAATAATGTGGAGCACAATACCAGAGCATACTATGATTACTTGCACAAAACAATTTACTCTATTTATCAAAATTTCTCAAGAGCACTTGGAAACCAATTACTAGAGACATCATCTCAACTCATTACTTCATTCCAACTCATCTTTCAAACTCTGCAAAAGATAGCTCCATGTACTCACAACACTTCCTCAAGGTCTCAACTACACATGCACAACCCATTGTCCTCTTTTTTCACAATTTTCTCAATATCCTCAACATCTTCATCCCATAGTTGACATCAATGACAGCATCAATAAGTAGCCTTTCTATTGACATCAATGACAACACCTTCACACTTGCAATATTTTTTACAAGGCCAAAAATTAATATCAAACAAAATAGAAAAATGAAAAAGTATACATATTTTTTCTTTACATCTTTATTAATAAAAAATTATTGAAGATTGACATTTCTAAAATAATAGGGTAGAAATATAAGTTTTTGTATACTAACTTGAAATTACTAAAACAAATATAAAAAAAATCACATCATATGAATTGTTATAATGTTAAAACATGTAATACATAAAAACAAAAAAAATTAAAGTGATGTAGAGTAGAATTGTGAAAATTATGTGATTATTTGTGTCACTTATAATTCTTTGATAACTTTTTAACTAGTGACAACCTTAATTTAAATTTAATAGCTAATAACTAATAAATTAAATTTTAATTTTAAACAAAAAATCAAATATAATTTGGTAAAGCTTAACTTTTTTAAACATGTCTTTTTTATCTTATCTATTTATTTAGATTCATTCATACATTTTTATGTTAATCAATTTATAATGATAAATAATATAATTATATTTTAAAATTTGTTAAATTGGATAATTTAATATATCATATTTTTAAGACTTTGATTCTAAATAATTAAATTTTCTATTTATTATCTTTATATTTAATTCATATATTATTTTATTTTGATAATAAATATGTAATTTTTCAATATTTTTTAATATATTATTTTTTTAATTCTGAATATAATAAAATAAGATTACTCAAAATATTAAATTTATAAAAATATGTAAGAATTCAAATTTGTCTTCATCTCTTTTCATATTTTTTTACTAAATAAAATATACATAAAAATAATATTATACATTCTAATAATATTATGAATATAATAAAATAAGATTACTCAAAATATAAAATTTATAAAAATATGTAAGAATTCAAATTTGTCTTCATCTCTTTTCATATTTTTTAACTAAATAAATATGTATAAAAATAATATTATACATTCTAATAATATTATGAATATAATAAAATAAGATTACTCAAAATATTAAATTTATAAAAATATGTAAGAATTCAAATTTGACCCTTTTTTTTTAATTTTTAACTAAATTATATATATATATAATTAGAAGTTTTAGATATGTGAAAAAGTTTGATAACACCAAACAAATAACTAACCTTGTAATATTTTGGTTGTCCAAATTAACATAAGGTTATATATGAAATAAAAACAGGTATAAATGTTGGAAAATGTAAATAGAGAACACCATACAATGTCAATTTCTAAACAGAAAAACTATTATTTCTGCAATTAAGTAGGTAAAACCATACATTGACTTCCTCCAACACTAGCTTGGACATGTGAAACAATGCCTTACAAACTGGTCGACAATGGGATAGGATAGGAAATGCCTCCTTTATGAAGCATACACATATCAACACACTAATATTACAGACATACTGAGGTGGACTTATAATTTCTGTAAACATGGTATGATAAAGGAAGTGATATGCTGGATGGAGGAAAGTATTTGTTGCTGATCAGTCATAGTTAACAAGGGATGTATAGACAGCATTGGGCGCCCAATTCTGGGGGATAACATTATATGCAGTAAGTGTGCTTCCTGAAGAAAGAGACTTCAATCGGATTGAAAATGGAGCTTTCAAGGGACCCTCATTCAAACTCCAGTTAGCACCCCATGTCTGCTTCAGTCCCTCCCATACAGTTGAGTTATTCTGCAGCCAATCAAATTATATGAATATTACAGAAGATTCTTGCATGCAATTTTCTTTAAAGATGCATAGCTAGAATTTAAACAGAAAGTTACCTGTTGTAGATCGACCTCTTGAAGATCACCATCTCCATCCTCGTACTCAATTAGCACAGAGAACCAATTATCAGTTGATCCTTCATTCACATGGAATGTAACCTTCTTACCGGGATACTCGCATGGCACTCTGAGGATCAGGATCGAAAATAAAGTTCAGAAGTGCACATTGAATTATCTATACATATTATATTTGATGCAAGAAAAAAATCTATTGAAAAATACCGTTTGAAGAGGATGGGCAATACTCCTGTATTACGAAGATCAGAAGCTTGAGCAGGAGTAACTGCCATCCCTGAGAAAGCAGTACCACTAAGATCAAAGTGGTTTGATGAGCAACCTGGGCATTCATCTGTAACGACTACATTCACAGGTGCTTCCGAGCATAGACTATTCTCCTCACACTTTACCTGAAAACATATTTCCAAAAGAAATTTTATTAGAGGCATTGGACCAATCAAAATATTATATAATCTAAAGAGTTTTAGTTCAATTGGTTCAGTACAATTGATGAAGGTGATGTTATGTTCTTTGATTACTCCATCCACCAAGGTTGAAACCCACGGAGGTATGATACAAGTGTTGGAAATAAGCCACAACTAGATCGACGATGGGCTGGTCAAAGAGAAGTCAGTAGCTCAGTTGGTAGAGCACTCTAGCAGCAAATGGAAGGTCCTAGATTCGAGTCTTAGTTGGTCCATATGGATTGTAGCTCAACAAGTGATATCAGAGCTATAGGCTAGGAGCCTCAAACAGTAGCAGTGTGGCTTAAAGGGTGGTGTTGGAAATAAGCCACACCCGAACCGATGATTGGTTGGCCAAAGAGTGGCCAGTATCTCAGTTGGTAGAGCACTCTAACAGTAAATGGAAGGCCCTGGGTTCAAGTTCTAGCTGGTCCATATGAGTTGTAGCTCAACAATAAGGGATGAGGTCAGAATAATGTACTGACAACTTTGGCATAATGGATACATACCCCTCACTCCTCGGGTCTCAGCCAAAGAGATATCAACATAGGCTCGTGCTTTCATATCAAATAGCAAAATAAACTCATTAATAATATAAACTTATATCACTCTCTATCTAAAACATTCCCATAGAGATAATTTGATAAAAAAACCTTCAAAACCAAATCAATTACAAAACCTAATAATATAAAACTTAATTTTGTAAGCAGTGAAATCTTCAACTAGTTAGATAGCTAGACACTATAATTAATGCATTAATAGTTTACCAACGTAAAGAACTGGTAGACCAACCATAATAAACTGGTTGTTTAAGCTCTTTTGGCAACATTCGTATTGAAAATAAGTCACGCTTAGACCAACACCTAAACCAAAAACAGATTGATTGTAAAGGAACCAGTAGTACAGATATAAAACACTCCAACAACAAATAGAAAATCCTAGATTCATATCCTAACTGATCCATGAAAAACTAACAATATGCCATTCTTTCTGGAGAAAACAATGAGTCGGTAAATCGAAGTTCAGAAAGCCATGCCAAACTACTTGTTGAATAGAGTCTATAACTTAGAAATGGTATTATATTAGTATACCTGATAGCATTCTCCGCAGCCTTCACCTCCTTTGAACAAATCCGGACTTACTGCAGTTACCTTCGATGCAAAAGGCATTGCCTTCACAAGGCTGCCGTACCCACACGCTCCACCTATCATCACAATCAGTGAGTCTTGTCATCCAAAAGTTTTTGCATGCCTTCAACTGTCTTTAGTGGTGAAGGAAAACAAAACAAAGAAAAACGTGTGCATAATACAAGAAAACATATTATATAGTGGTTGTTAATGTATATACCCTCGCTTCCATCTCCATCAGGACTGCCATACCACGTAGCAGTAGCTTGCTGCCAATCCGCAGCTTCTGCCAAGTTATACTTCACCTGGAAGCCCAAATCAAAGTCAGTGCATGCCATTATCAAGCCTACTATCACCACCCTCCACATGCAAGCCATAGCGAGAATAATATTAGACAAGAAACTACTGGCTAAGAAGAGTAGTGAAAATGCAAGGAAAGCATTGTACTTGTCCTACTTTTATAGTAGACTAGACGAGCTGTTACTCAGGTATTCCCAGTCCTAATCAACCCTAACTGTTTTGTTTCTTGTGTAGATTTTCTATATATTTTCAAGTCAAGTTTGTATGGGAAGGAAGGATACAGAGGACCCACTGAGATAATAGAGAATGATATCTGTGGATCTTATGGATGCATTGGAATGTGTGATTAGTTGATCGTTATTTTAGTTACTGTTTTGACGGTCCTCTCGTAATACTGAACGTGGGACGAGGAGACCTTTGCACCAATTTATCCACATTAGCAGGCCGCGGTGGTTGAATTTGAGGGCGTGTGAAAGAGAAAGTATTGAAAAAAGATAGGATTTCAGACGAGATTTAGGGGAAGGCACATGGCTACATGAATAAAGCGACGTTATTTCTACATCTCACACGTGAACTTGATTACGTACATCCTTACGTAATATTTTACGTGTTACAATGGGCATATACGTAGATATTGTAATGGTGAAATTTCGTATACCTGTGATTTTTCATTTAATTTTACATATGTTTTGAGAGAATGCTTTGATATATTGATAAATGGAATAATTTTATGTTGATGGATTTCTTACTTGATACCATTCAGCTATCTATTATTCACATTTCAATATACTTATTTTTTTAGGTCATCAATATATTTATACATCTCTATACATTCACATTACTCATTTATTCATTATATTCATTAACATGCATATTTCCATTTACATTTTACCCACTTTGATTTGACCTTCTTCATGTTCAAGGACAAATTTGTGGTCATGAGAAAATCCTTTTAGTCATAGACTTGTCTTTTCCAAATTCAAAATTTTAAATCCATATTTAATTGTCTCACCTTTACCCTTTTATCCAAGGACTAACTAAGCACAATTTGTGTGATATGATGCTATGTCCTTGTATTTTAAAAAATTTAATGCATTTGTTCCAATCATGTAGAATTAGCAAGTCCTTTTTCATTCTAAGGACAATAAACATTTGTATTTTGTTCACTAAAAGGAATCTAGATCTACACAATCATTCTACAAGCACTTGCATGAATAAATAGTGTTGTTTTCAATCACTTTGTACACATTTTTATGGGTGTACTATTAGAACTTGTCCCCTTGTTATCTGTCAATAGTCACAGAAAGGTATTTAAAAACATCACCAATTCACAAATATTAGAGGAAGAAGACATAGAGGTGTATCAAGTAAAGTGAAGAGAATTTTTTTTGTTGATTTCATAGTATAAATTTTAGTATGGATTCATAGTTATGAACTTCTCTTTGACCCCTAAACTTGTGTGCACACAAAGAGTGAAGGGAATATTTTGATTTCAAGATGAATACCAAACTATCATTATTTGTCTCCAATTCTAACAACTTCTCAAATTTTAGAGTATTCATTTGGATCACTTCTTTAGTTACATAGATAACTGACATTGCTTCTATCTACATTCCTAAATTTAATATTTATTGCAAATTGTCAAATTGTAAACATTCAAAAACATCATTAACTAGTATGGCTTCATTATGCTTGTGTGCCCATTTCACTAGATTGACCTAGAGTAAGGAATAAGGAAAGTTTGTCTTTCTTTACATTTGAACTTATTTGAACTTACATTCCCTAGGGTTTGACCCTAGGGCTATACCTTCACTATTTTAGGTTATTTGAAATACAATATTATTATTATTTTATCATGTCTTTTTATATTTCCTAGGGTTTGGATTGATTCATGCTTATTATACCTTCATTAGGTCTTGGCTATACATAGTGACATACATCTTCTCTACCACTCCCTAATTGTGGGATATTTTACCTTATATCTCCTCTTAGGTTCTACTCATTCATTGATAATCATGAATACATTTTAAATTTTGATAGATTATAATTTATTTTATTGTAACATCCCTTTATCCTTAATATTCTCAGGACACATTATTGTAAGGATAAGGATGTGTTTTCCGTATCTAGGGTTTGTTCTATCATGTAATATTTTCCTTCATTTATTGATTTTATTAGTACTCATCCATGCTTATTAGAAACACGTACATATTCCATCTATTTTTACACCTAATAATGATCATATAAATTATGATATTGATGTGTATACACCTAGTGTAGATATACCTTGTAACATACCTTCTAGCATGGACATAGATTAAAATATTTACTTCCATATATGTATGAAATTGTTGCCTAACACAATCAAGATTGAAGGATCTAATTAAGGATTATCAAACCTTGTAAAAATATTAAACATTCATACTCAATACATAACAAAATAACACAAAACTATTTTTTTATTGGTTTAAATGAGAATAGCTTTATGAGCTTCATACATGATAAGGTTTTGTTGTTTGATTAAAAAAAATAGCTTAAAGATCCCAATGTCAATTCCCCTTCTCAAAAATATATTCACTACTACTACATTACTAACTATCAATCCTCTATCCACTACCTTCAAATCATATTAGGCTTTTTTATATATAGAAGTTGTTGAATTGATCGGTGTTAGTTGGAAAATTTAATGCATAATTTTAGTTGGATGTCATAAGCATAAAATGGCCCAACATTAAATGATGGGATCTTCATTTGACATTGGAATTTGGTGCAACACCTTTGTATAGTTTGTATGCTTGTTGGTGACATGTGTTATTACCGTCTTCATTGTATCTTGAGCGAAGAGTATCTAAATTTTATCTAGTTACTTACATGACCCCACTTATATGACCCATACTAAAGTATAGGTCACATCAAAAATTGGTTTAAGTTTTGAATACTTAGTGCATTTTTCCAAATAATTTTTTATTATACTATGAATAATCTAGTGTTGGTCTAATTAAGCTCATTAACATGGAAAACATAAATGTATTAATCAAGAATGCATTAAAATTGTATGAAACATTTAGG
>VDFB02147622.1:0-18619 GCA_007258455.2 Sequoia sempervirens | reverse complement strand
AGAGTTTGAATTTCCAGATCATGTTAGTCTTGGGACAAGTTCCCAAGTTTCATTCTTCTCAGTTTGATCCAACTCTTCCATAGACTTTATCCAATGCTTGTCTCCACTTGCTTCTGTAAAGTTCTTCAGTTCTATTTTGGAGAGCAAGGACAGGTTCATATGTTCTAATGTACTAGAAAATCTCCTTGGAGTCTGAATTTTTGTATCTTTATCACCAAGAATTAAATCTTCTTGATGATTCCTTTGAACAAATCTAGATGGTGCCTTCGATGGTGTCTTTGTGTATCTTTGCTCAACTTCCTCATTTTCAATTTCTTCCTCTACTTCCTCTTCCTTGCATGCTGATCTCACCTTGTTCCTCACAACTCGGCCATCCTTATTTAACTTGTTCCTGAATACCCACTTAGTGCCAATCACATTCTTATCCTTAGGTCTTGGGACAAGTTCCCATGTTCCATTTTTCTCGATTTGATCCAACTCCTCTTCCATAGCTTGTTATCCAATGCTCATCTTTACTTGTTTTTGTAAAGTTCTCCGGTTCTATTTTGGAGAGCAAGGACAGGTTCGCATGTTCAAATATACTGGAAAATCTCCTTCTAGTCTGAAAAAGACAAAAGGAAAACCTCACCTCCAACCTGATTGAATGATATCCTAGAAAATCTCCTTCTAGTTTAGACAGCGAGAACCAATTAGAGGAATATAAAACTTTAATTAGAGATCATCAAATAATGCAAATCATGTACATTGTGTCTGTATAATAACTGACAGGCAAGTAGGCTATGCACGAAAATCAGGTGTTTTTGTAAAGATACCAATATAATCTACGATAAACAGTGACAAGGCAGTTCAAGTACACATGAGAGGTCCTGTAATAAGCTACAAACTGTCCTACTGAAATAAGAGTCCTGGGGATGTCAGCAAACCATGTATAGAAATTCTGCATTAGTTAATCTCGATCTGTCTCTGGAATATTCTAGGTTGCTTTGAATTGGGTGTGATTAATTTAGTCATGTATTACATTTGGGTAAATTTGAAAGTGCTTTACTTGTATCCTTCATGCTTTCTGGGTTCTATTTTGCAGGTATGCATTGCTTGGCAATAGTCTAAGTGTTGCTGTAGTGGCACCTTTATTGAAGTACCTATTCACGGATTAGGCCTTCAATTTTGAGAAGGCATGTTTTGGCGGACATCGATACAAACTGTCTCAGTGAGTATGGTAGAGCTTGAAACACAATTAGAATGGGACTTATGTTGCCATCCACATTATTTTGTCCTATCTACTCTGACAGATTTAAATGTGGGAAAGCAAAATGCACTCTATGGAAATTAAACAAATTTGTCAGGGGAATGTATTTCTTTGTAGAGGATATTATGGATTGGGATGTTTCATTTCCTTGTGTTAACCTATTTTAATTATATGTGGAACAGTCTATTACAGTGAGTTTCTGACAAGTTTCTTATTGTTTTCTCACGTACAACATTTTACAACATTTTGTTTTCTTCCAAAAAAGTAAACTTATATTAGTATAGAACTTTGAGGTATACAAGACAGGAATAACTATAGCTGAAATGGCTATCCAAGACAACAAGAGAAGCTTTTCAACAGCAGGAAATTACAAAGGAATTAACGTGTTCAGTTGGATCGAGTTTTATCTATACACAGCAGCAAAAGTTTAATTTTCCATATTATATGGAGCTTTTAAGATATTGTTTTTTTTTTTTCATGTATAATACTTTATAGGACATAGTGATCATTGATCTAATTGGGAGGGTAAGTGCTACTTACCCTCGAGAAATTGCTGAGTTGCCATGGAGATGAAGCAGAGATATGAGGTTTGAAGAGTGTCTTTGTCCCTGTTCCTCGTGATCCTTAATTATGTCTGCTATTTACCTTTTTGAAGCTTCAGGCACAAGCAAATCATTGATTGCCAACAAGGATTTTTCATTTTAGTCAACTACTTTGTGTAACTTGTCCATTCATTCATTCATTGTATCATTTTTCCTCATCTCTTTAGTGTATGGTGCATGAGCCTTGAGAGAACAACCTCCAGATAAGATAGGATTATGAATCCCTTATCATCACCTTCAGTATGAATACCTTCAGTATGAATGTACGACAGAGATATACTGAAAGAAGTAGCAACTTTTAATGAATTAAAGATGAAAAGTAATATGATGCTCATAGACTCTGAAATACCTTTAACATACTATCTAATGAAATGGTTTTAACATTCTGAGGCACTTCTCAAGGTCTTGTTCAGATATTTATTATGAGAAAATGCACAATAAACACTCCTTTAGGAGAAACAGTATCTCAGTAGCACCTGTTTGGATTGCACCTATTAATGTGGATGGTAAAATATTGAATTGAACTTTTTTTCATCCTTTGTGTTGCTAATGAGTTGAGGACAAGCCATAGGATTGAAATCGAGAGGAATTAAAAGCTAGCCAGTGGAAGAGGCCAGTCAGTGAAAACATTGCTTTGGCCTCTTGGTGTTAATTTATAGTTATAAGTAAAATGGTCTAATTAAATTTAATATAATTGTCTTGCTTGATTCTTTACATATGTTGTCTTTTTATAAATCTAAAAGGATTTTAGAGGGACATAATTGTAAAGTTGTAATTATATGAAATGTGAATCAATTTTTTTAACATAAAGAATTGAAAAAATAAAACAATTTGAATCTTGAAATATTAATAAAAAATCACACAATTAGTAATTTATCACATAACTTTAAATGAGTTAATGACAACTAATAAGAATTGTTTAAGATTATTTAATAAAAATTGATAATAATTGTTTAATGAATTTTCATATTTTAGTGTGTAATACTTAATGTTAAACGACTAGTCTAAGTTCAATATAGTTATGTCTTGTAATATACTAAATCTATTTGCTTGCAAGGTTGGGATGTGGAGCTCTCACCACCAAGCACAAATTAAGGCCTTCAAAACCACACAACTTTTACCAACTTTGTTTTTTGCAAATAGCATTTCCTTACTATTTGTGAAACTTGGGAGCAATTTGGAATGAGACTTAAACACCTATTTATTTCTTTGTGCATGTTGAGGGTTTGGGTGGGGCCCATAGAGTAAATATGTTAGTCTAATAGAAACAATTAGAGGTTTTCAAATGATCCTTTCCGGAGAATTAGATGGTCTACCCGAACAGTCTTTTTATTTGGTGGGTAACATTGATGAAGCTACCGCAAAGGCTATGAACTTAAAAGAAATTTAAAGAAACAAAATGAACCTAAATCTTCGTGTACTCACTCCCAATTGAGTTGTTTGGGATTCAGAAGTTCAAGAAATAATACTAACTACTAATAATGGTCAAATGGGTGTATTACCCAACCATATTGCAATTGTAACAGCTTTGGATATAGGAGTCATGAAAATACGACTCAATGCCCAGTGGTCAACTATGGCTTTGATGGGCGGTTTTGCCAAGATAGACAATAATGAAATAACATTATTGGTAAATAATGCAGAAAGAGGTATTGATATTGATCTTCAAGAGGCTCAGGAAAGTTTTAGATTAGCTAAAGCTGATCGTGCGCGAGCTGAAGGCAAAAGACAAGCAATCGAGGCTGATGTAGCCCTCAAAAGAGCTAGAACACGACTAGAGGCTGTTGATGCTATTTTGTCGAGATAAATAGATATTCATCCAATGAAATTGGAAGTAAATGGATAACGATCGGAAGTCTTCAACTTGCTGAGCCAATAACTAGTCACATTTCTACCTATGCCCATACCGTCTGCTATTGCAATTTTTTTCATTTTCTTTTTCGCCTAAAATGAAATGTATCGCATTTACTTCTAATATAGAATAAATTAGAATTGCGGAAAGGTCCGCAGGTCAATCGAAATAAGAAATCGGGTTGCGTCATACATACATAACATGATACAATATCACTTGAAAGAGAAGCCTTTTTGACAATAAAGGCTACAAAATGTGTATTTTGTACAAAAATTTTGAAATACAAAAGTGATTCTTTACGTTCGACACCCAGGTCGAGTAGACCTCGTTCTTGTAAGAGCTATTAACCAATAAATCATAGGGAGGGACTTATTTATGTCACCAAAAACAGAGACTAAAGCAAGTGTCGGATTCAAAGCTGGTGTTAAAGATTACAGATTAACTTATTATACTCCGGAATATGTGACCAAAGATACTGATATCTTGGCAGCATTCCGAGTCACTCCTCAACCTGGAGTACCCCCCGAAGAAGCGGGAGCAGCAGTAGCTGCCGAATCTTCGACTGGTACGTCGACCACTGTTTGGACCGATGGACTTACTAGTCTTGATTGTTACAAGGGCCGATGCTATGATATTGAACCCGACCATTAGAGTTAAAGCTTGTCAAACATTGATTGAAAACATTTTTTTTTAATATTGACCTTTTCATTTTCTTGCCATGGGGGATGCTTGGAAGTCTTAGGGACAATTGAGACTCCCGGGAGGCCTCTGGACATCTCAAGGATGTCTCTAAGTCCCCAAATTGTCCCCACACCAAGGGGATGTCTTGAAAATGTCCCCTGCTTGAAGGGGACATCCCCAAAACGTTCTCAAGTCTAGAGTAGAGGTTGTGTGATGGCATGGGGATGTCTCCCTCAAGTCCTTGTATATTGAAAACAAGGGGTTTTGGGTGGAACATTGGTTTCTACTCTAGAATTGAAAAGAAGTTTTCTTATTAAATTACCAAGCATCTTTCCTTGATAGAGAAATTCCAAGTGTACTCCAAAATTCTTACAGCCACCCATGTGTATTATTCTTCCTATTGTGCTCCCTCTAAGGTCTCCTACTTGAAGTTGGAGAAGCTTCTCTAGGATTTTTTGTGGCCTTCCTTTGGTGACCACAATGGATTTCATCATGTTACTTGGGAATTTTTTTCCTCCCTTGTGAGTCTAGAGTGTTAGGGTGGTTATCCACTCAACTACAAGGGTTGGCTCTTAGCATCAAATGGATTTTTCATGCCCTCACTAGAAATGAAGCTTGGAAGAATTTTCTTTGGTGTTGTATTTCCTCTAGCTACCCATTTCATCAACCTACCTAGAAGGGGATTGGTCTTCAAACCCTTATTACCATGAAGGATTCTATTGAAGGAACTTTAGTGGCCAAAAGAATTTAGCATGCATGGGACGTTATTAAGCCATGGATTTCTTAGAATGGGTCCAATTTTAGAGAGGACCTTTCTCTCAATCAACATAATCTCTAGTGGTCTCCTATTTTCCAAGATCAAGACCACCTTCTTAATTGTTTGTCATGGGTGAAGGCTTTATAGATTCATAAATAAAGTATCCAATGCTCGTAGTTTCCAAAAGATTTATGAGTCTTATTTCCTAGGATGAGCTTAAGGATATATTTCATCTTTCTTGTGAAGAACATGATACCTTTATAACTTTCATGAAGGTTATTCTTGTTGATATGGTTCACAAAATGAGAATTAAGTCTTGCAAACTATGTTGGAAAATTTGAAAGTGGGGTCCAAACACCTCCCGTTGCAACAAGAAGTTGTGGCTTGGCTATTATTGGCTTTCTCTGTATTCACCCATGGTCCCCAATTTAAACCTAAGATGACATTTGTAATCGTCAATCTTAGTTTAGCAATGTAGATTTCTCAATTTATGGTCTACTATTTTGGATCATGAATTAGCCCACTTTTCTTAGTGTATTATTTTTCAAGGCTTTCCATTGGGGTCATGGTTAATTCATATGGGCATTCAAGACCTTCATTTCTATTTTTATAGATAGTTGGAGTCTTTTAAACACATTTACTAGTTTTGTCCTCAAGTTTAACATCTCTGAAATTTGATTCATGATTTCTTTTGGCCCTTCTAGTTGGAGATTTTTTCTTGCATATGGTTCTTTTTGGGGATTAGTCTCACATTCCCCATAAATTCAATTAGACTTGCCATGCTTTCTAGGTGGATATTCTCTTCAAATTTTGGAAAGATAGAAGTTTTACTATTTTTTCTCATTGTATAGTTGACTAGAGTTTTTTATTTTTTCTAAAGCTACTATCTATTCTAATGCATTTTTGTATATCTTTTTGCAATCCAACAAGGTTGACTTGGAGGTGGCTCACCTTTAGGAATTACTTGACCATTGGGGAATGCCCCTTTTATTATGGATAAAATTCCTCTATAGCCTTCTTCTTCCCAAGGTTGCTCACCTTCTCATGAGCATCAATGAGGTAGGAGTCTCTCAACTCATGATAATCAAGTTGCTCATCTCCAAGTTTCTCCCCTAACTAATCAAAGGGATTAGACTCACAAAGTGCATCAAAACCCGTTCAACAATGCTTAACCTTGCCTCTCCCTTAAAGATCTACTCTTGGGTGGCTTTTGGGGGTGAATCTAAGTGGCCTTCTAATAGTGCTCCTAGGTGGTAATCTACTAATAATTCCAAATGATTTGATCCTATAAAATTTTCTCAACTAACATTGGTTATTTCCCTAGCTCGCAAAGAAGACAAAGGAAACTATGATGATGGATGGGGTCCCTCTGATTTCACTCCAAACCTTGTTGATGTATGGAGTAGGCCAAGTGACCAGGACCCACTATCTCCACCTGTTACAACTAGTCTTGCTATTTGTGGCCTTTTTTATGTAATGGTGTTTTGATATGAGCTCTACCCTGTGTGAACTCTTAGGGTGTGTTTTCATGTCCACCCACCCTTTTTTATGAATATGTGTACTTTTATTATCTTTTGAATAGAAAAGCTAACACTTGTTCATCAAAAAAGTAGAACTTAGGACATACTAAAGGAATACAAATTAAAACAAATAGAATTACAAAATAGAAATTTACAAAACCAATAAAAAAATGTAGTCTAATAATTTGATTTAGTTTGTTATTTTATTGTTGTTATATCTCTCTAAAATTACAGCATGGGTATTCGTTGCTTTAAAATTATCCTCCTTATTCTTAAACTACACGGCCATGTCTTAGAAAATCTACCAGTTGTTTTCCTACATGCTTGATTATAATTGTTCAAATTCATTAAAAAATTCATTGTTGGTATAATTTCAATTTGTCTAAAGATGTTTTCAATTTTTTTTTATTTTTTTTAATATGATAAGTTATTAGATGAACATTATTCCATATATTTATAATATAAGATTATATATAATAATAAATTTATTTCTATATATTTAAAGAATTAATAAATGTTTATCTATAATTAATAATTTACATAGATTATAAATTATTAATTACAAATAACTAAAGAAATACAACATTATTACATAACTACAATTTAATAGTTTAAATCATATAAACTTAACATATTATTATGAAGAGGAAAAAATACTTTAAAAAAAGTGCACAATCTCCATTAAAAGTGGAAAAAATGCCACAATTCCAAAAAGGATGTGAATAGCCTTCTTGATTTTTTTCACAGAAAACAAAACCAGAGGTAGGTCATTGAGTTGCACCAACAGATTCCATCAAACTGAAGATGTAGAATAGATTTACCAACATTGGATAGCCAAATGGAAGAGTAGAATATGCAAGCACCAATGAAAAAAAGATTTTTCATTATTGTTTTCCTTTTGGAGCCAAACTAATCTGTTGCTTCTTTGTTGTTGTTCAATTTATAACTCTCTTAAAACTTTTCATATTTTAATATTAACAGATATTTTTAGCGTCATGTCCATCATCAGTTCTTCTTCAAGCTTTTATTAGAGTAACACCAATAAGAAGATAATCACAGTAAGACATATTCATTCTACAAAGTCATATTTGATCCTGAAAAGAACTATTTAAGACAACAGCCACCACAACAACCTCCCCTAACAACACAGCAGTTAGGAGCTCCAACACCTGCCATTATTACAAATAAAAGAAAATTAATAATCTGAACTAGAAACTCTTCATGAATACCGATTTATAACATATAACCAAACTACAGATTATGTTATTGCAGAATGAATCGAAAACCTTGTGCTGCTGCAACTATGGAAGACAAGAAGAGGAAGCCATAGATCAACATTATCACAATTCGATTGAATGTAAAGAGTGCCATGCTTACAGATAAGAAGACTACTGGGAGGATAAGAGATTATATGGACAGAAATAAGGCATTTGGTGAGCAGTCACTATCTGATTCACCAATCATTCCTATATGAACCGTAGTTTTTGACTCGCCAATCACTATCTGCTTACGGTGTTTGCGTGCAGTTTACGTAAGGATCTGGTGCGTTAGTCGTACAGTGGATGTAGAAACTCTAATAAAATAATGACCTAACTGTGTAGTGGTTCAAGGTTTTCTCTTTTAACCATTAATCTAAGGGAAAAAAAAAGAAATTTAATAATTTTTTAAAATAAATTATTATTCATATTAAATATATGAAGAGTAAGAGTTGGAAATGATAATGTTTAGAATTTTAAATGATAGATATAAGTATTTAATTTTACGTTTAAGGTAGAATACATTATGTTAAATGTTTTAAATTGATTTATATAATTAAAAAAATAGAGTTTGATTGAGAATGTATCAAAGTGAAAAAGAATTGTGTTTTTCTACTAGGATCATTTCGACAACTAACAAATCAATCTTCTCAGTATGGATCTAAATCTTGAGCTCACGAATATGATCTTTGCTAATTACTAGATGTGTGCTTTCAACTCTCTTTGAAGTTCTCAATTTGATTTTTGTATACAAATTTAATTTGTGTGCTTAGGGGTTTTAACATGACAATGATACACCTTGCTTTATGTCAAACTCTAGTAAGGATGCTAAGTCAATAACTTTGAATGACATCAAGAAAAAACCAAGTGTCGAGTGTGCCCTAGAATGTTGATGTATTGTTGATATCACTAGATATATTTTTTTGGATCTATTGTGTGTGCTAGAAGGTGTAAATTATATATGTTCATCAAATGTTCTAAATAAATTAGAGTTTGTTCTTAGATACAACAATATATCATGCAATTTAATTAGTGTACACTCCAACTTGGCTCATAAAAATCACTTGGATGGAATATAATTAGGCTTATTTTTTAATTTCTTTTTTTAATAAATTGATCATTTACATGAATGTGGAAGTGGCCTATATTACTCTAATAATCATGGATGTGACCTAATATGGGGAAAAGATTTAATGAGGATTAAATTCAAACATTGGGAGTGAATGCAAATGGAAACAATGCTACAATCAAGTAATTTTTGAACTTCCACTTGAAATGTGTCATAATTGTTATTGCATTAGGATAAATGCATCAAAGTGAGTCCAAATTGAAGGGGAAAAGTACAAGGTATGCAATTTTTATCATTAGATTCCCCCTATTGCCCCCACCTCCCCATATACACTATAAATTACATTAGAACTACTATGTGAATGCATGTTAAAGTAAAATAGATACAACCAATAAAAAATTAAATGTCCATACACCCATAAAATGTTTACAAATATTAAAGTAGACATTGTTTTGATATATTTTCCCTTACAATGAACACTCCACCTAAAAACTTGCAAGAATAATTAAATAGATCAAAATAAGTAGCATCCATAAAGCTTTCAAAATAAGTATAAACACAACCTCTAACTATATGTAGAAAAATTAAATCATACTACTATTGGTAGTTAGATATTGCTTATGTAACTAACACAGTACTACTTAAAAACAAGAAGATAAATTCAACATGGGCAAGTGCATAGAAATGGGGGAACTAAAAGACATAAAAGTGGCCACTTTTTCTTGAAATCAATGAAAAATAAACTTTGACAAGTGATTTAAAATACCTATACTCAAAATTTCAAGATATGATAAGAATAAGATCAGAAATGTTCAAAATCAAGTTTCTAAACCATATTTTTTGAATGGTGGAGATTAAGAAGACGATATAGGGGAAGCACACAAAGTGTTTTATTTTTGTTAAAAACATATAACATAGCATCAAGTATGCTCGGTCTAAATTTTTTACTTTCTTGAAGTATTTCATAAATCACTTTAGTGGAAAGTTAGCTAACATCATATAATATTTTATAGACATTTTTTCTAATTTTTTAATATATTATTTTGTATTAATTCTTAAAGTGGACACATCCTAAAAATAGAAAATTAAGCATGTCCACCATATAACTTTGAGAAAAAGAATAAATATTTAAAAATTAAATTAATGTCTAATGAAATATAGAATATGAATACACGTTTTTCAAATTTGGATGAGTAGATCAAAAAAATGTGTATAAAAAATAATACATGTGTTTTTAGTGAAAATAAAGAAAATACAAAAACTAATTAGAGATCAAGACACCTAAATATGTTTAGATTTTTAAAAAAGACATGGTTAGAAAGCTAACATAGAGATTTATGCCATAGTGGTCCTTTTTGAGAATTGTATCCTACAATACATAAACCCAATGGAGAGAATGTTTGACATTTTTTTATTTATTTTTTGTATGAGTTTTTGTAAAATATATTTTTGGTACCTAAATTATATGTCCAACCCTTAGGATTGTTAAAATCAAACTTGTTCCAAACTTAAAGGGGTCATTTCATTGGTCAAAACTAGAATGTGAGTGTGTTACAACATGCTCACATTGTGAAAATACATGTAAACCTTAATGTGTGCATATTATAATGCACAAACATTATATATTATAAAGATGAATGTATTTTTAAGAATTATGAAAAAAATTATATTTTTGGTCCCCAGATTTTTGCACTTACCTACAAATAGATATTATAGTTAATAGCTAGAAACTACTTTCAATAACTAATATGACATTGCATTCAACAACTAGATACTAAATAACCATGCTATAGTCCATATGAATTTATTAAAGAGATTTTCTTAGCAACCTTGTGTACCCCCTCCAATTAGTTAGATGCACTAAATAAAATTCATTTAGAGGGCAGTAGATAAAATTAGATAAACAATGTAAATATTAATGATCATATAGCAAAATAAAGATACTAGTGACATCATTCAAATCAAGATCAAGATATTCTCATGAAAGAAAAATTAATGACAAGTAGAAAATACCACCAATGTTACCTCGAGAGGGATCTTGGAGTTTTGGTGCTTTGGGGCTTTCTCTAGGGGGAAAGTTAAATTTGAGACTAGTTCGTCATGGGTGCGCAAGGAAGAGGATTGATTGTACTGGTCACTAGTGTCCCCTTGCTCTAGGGGAGTTGAAAATTAATACTGATGGCTCCTCTAGAGGAAATCTTGAGCACGCTGGTGTTGGTGGCATTGGCAGAGATAGTTTGGGAGTGGTGGTGTTTTTATTCTCTATTTATAGAGGTCGGCATACTAATAACCTCATGGAGGCTTTAGCCATTCTCTTGGCATTAGAACAAGATTGTGCTTTAGGGTGGAGGAGAATTTTTTGTGAATATGATTCTCAGGTTGTTATTGATCTTTTGAATAAGAGGCAGTTTGAGGAGGTGAACTAGTAGTTGGCGGTGGTGGTCAAGTAAATTGTTTCCTTGAGGATTGCTTTAGATTCTATTACTTTCTGTCATATCCCTTGGGAGTGGAATAAGGTGGTTGATGGCTTGGCTAGGTGGGCTTCTGAGCAGATGGGAACTTGGAATGTGGTGGATTGGGGCAATCTTCCTAAATATTTGGCCCTTTCTCTTGAAGATTTGGTTATGGAAGATATGAGGTGCTTCTTGGGTGTAACTTAATTTTGTGTTGTTTTGGTGCCCTTGATGGGTTTGTTCTATTGCTTTGTATTGTTCTTCTAATTTAATAGAGTTTTTTACCCAAAAAATGTTACCTCAAGAGGGTCATTGATTAGTGAAAAATATATAAACACTAGATATGATATATTGTTAGCACAAATCATATGTTAGATATCATTCTAGTAAGATTATTAGAAAATAATATCATGGACCATAAAATATCATAAATGAGTAGAATTGTGATAACCTTGAGAGGCCATGTGATCAACATAAAAAGGATAATTATTAGTAAATTTGCATGTGAGTAGGATAATAATGATCATGAAAAATATATTGAATAATCTTGGTAGAATATGCCATGACTAGTAATGATTATAACTAGGAAAATCCTTGACATTAATGGGATCTTATAAAATGACATGAAAAATTGTCAACCTCACCATTTGTAAGATATAAGTATGATAAGCACAAGATTATATGTAAAAATTAGAGGATAATAACATGTAATAATAAAAATAGAAGAATGTGAACATAATTAACTAAGGGCCATAAATTTCCCTCACTATTTCCCCACTAGTAGTGACACCTAAGGAAGTTACCTATGATAATAGATTAATAAGTACTTGGAAACATATAAAAGGTCCATACAAGATACCATTAGAATTGAGATAATAAAAAATCATTTTCTAAATTTATCCTACACATAACTATGGAAGCAAAAGATTTCACCTCCTCATGGGCATGTATAAGCAATGATATGGTAAGATATATTTCTAGTGTTCATGAATTAGAGGTTAATATTTAATAGCAAATTTTACCTATGAAAAATTCTCAAAATATTTTGATACTAGCATTACTAATCAATACATTTATAAGGGAAATTTCGCACTAAGATGTAACAGTGAAAAGTAAGCCATGTGTACAACCATATGGTACCTACGATCTATTTTAGAAGTGGAACCACTATATATGATTTAAGAAAATATATGTACCTAAAGTTGTAAATCGTAATGGAAATCACCATAATATATAATATGTCACATAAATCACTAAAATATACCACAAGAAATTGGAAATCAAAATGAATTCAAGAACCTGTAATGGAATCATAAACTAATGTAATATCACTAAGTAATTATGATAAAAAGGTGTCATGTAAAACTCAAGCTAGCTATATATGTGTGTGTTTGTGTGTGTGTAAGATCCTTTCATTTTTTCTTTCAACCACTTCTTAAGTCTTTAGATACATATATAATTCCTCTATGTTGTGTCTTTTACTATAATTTAATTGTGTCCAAAATTTATTTTTGATTATGACCAAGTTCATGACATTTAATATCTAATATTTTTTATAATATTATATCAAGTGGGCAATAAAATTATCAAATGGTATAGATAAATTTGAAGAATATATAGTGGATGTGTTGCTCTATATATAAGTAGATTTGATTTCATATGTATAATCATCTAGTAGAGGAGGTGGTGGTCATAGATGTTAGAATTGGGTGTTGTACACCTTGCATAATGTTTGTAATATTTTATTTATTTATTATGTGTGTGGTGCACCTAGGGGTTTCTAGGTGAACGTGCATCACAAGGAGTTATAATGTTGGGGCCACTTTGTTGTATGTAACATTGGGACATAATTGTCAAATGTAATTATTTAATATTGGGGAATAATAATAAAATAATAAAGTACCCAATATTAAATGTGGGGTCACATGATGTAGTATTTTTTGGGCACATGGTTTATGTAATACCACTTGGTGGTTTTGTGGGAGCTTGTTTCTATAAAAGCAACCACATGGGTAGTTGTTTAGGGTTGGATAAAAGTTGGTCAAAGTTGAGACTGTTTGTTGCAGGTTAGCGGTTGAGCTTGTGCATGTGTGAGGGTTTGAAGCATGGCATGGGATGTGTGGATTCATGCTTGGTCACATGGAATGCATGGATAGCTTGTGTGAGTGTTCATGGAGTCTCTGCAGATGTATTGTAATGGGTTTCATTCTTGAATAATACATGGAGTGTGGATGCTTTTGGAGGCTGGGTTTTCCTCTTGAGGTTTTCGGTATATCTTGTGTCATATTTGATGGGTATGTTGTCTATTCTCTTGCATGTTGATGTTGAGTATTTTACTTGCATGTTTTCAGATTTTGGGTTTATGCCATTCATTCTGGCTATAGTTTCCTTACAATAGATATACTAATGGTCTATTATAATTCTTAGGATTAAATTTGTATTCTCCTGCATGGAAGGTGTGTTCATCTAGAGTACCCTAGTCATCACCAAATAAAGCATTATCATTATTTATGGGATCCTAAATTTGGTTCCCATTATTTAGACTCTTATTTTCTAGCACTTCTATGATAGATTGATTGTTTGTAATAACCACTTTGGATTAATTGACCATTTGAAAAATGATTATATATTGGTAAGGATTGACATTTATTTGCTAAATTCCCTATTATTTTAAGTAAATTTGAAAACTCTATGAAGTGTAGAGGGTATAACCACATGACATGAATATAAGGAAAATAAAATAATAAATTTATAAGTTAATCATCTAGACATCATATGAAATAGTTCCTTAAAAATAAGATATCATATTTTTCTAACATGGTTATATAAAATATTTAACTATAGTAAGAAATATTCATTGCATATGTTTATGCTAAATATTTTATCAATTAGGCACACTTAATATTGATATGTATAAAATTTTCCATGCAATATATTACTTAAATAGGTAAATTATCTTGATAGTTGACTTAGGTGGAAGATCCACATCCTTAAATAAAATATCATGGTTGGATTGGGACCTAATGTTTAAGTTCACAAATGCTATAGTTTGATCGATTAACATCTAGAAACGAGAATATATAATAGTAGTAATAAACATATCAATTACTCAACAATGCACATGCACATAATATGTCAAGTGTTCTTCATTCATTAGATAGGCAATAAGTACATCATACAGAATATGTGTTTGGTCCCTGACTACAAGTGAAAACATGAATTATATTTCCAAATGATGTTGGTTGAGGACACCAACCATTAGCAACTACATATTGCAACCAACCAATGTTTGAGGACTAATTCTCGATTACAACGTTTATTAATTATTTTTTGTTGATTATAATATTATTTATTTATCTATTTCCTTTACCGACTATATTAGCCCCCTAAAAATAAATTCATATTCCAGATGACTGTAAACAAAATTAGGAGCTAATACCCAAATTAGAATTATTGAGATGGAGGTGAGAGGACATCCTTGGATGAATGGATGATGTCAGGGTGGATGTTGTCAAGCATAAATCCTACACCTTGCAAACCTCCTCTGTGCAACTGGTGCTCAACCATGATCTTGCACTCTCTTGCTACCTTCACCATTTGTGTAGCCTCCATTTGACATTTTTCTTGGTCAACTTCTTTGACCTTTTTTCCAATTTTTCCTCCATGGTTGTCACTCTACTTTGTCTCCTCCATCTTTGTCATCTTGGCCTCTATGATCGATACTTTGGCTCGCTCATTGGTGATGACCTATGTCTATGGAGCTAGTTGATCCTAATTTTTTGTGTATGCTCAGCTAAATCCTCTCATACCTTATGCACCAATTGTAGAGCCTAAATTTTCTCCTATATAACATCATCCATGGATGTCATTTATCACTTCAGCGTATAAAATGCATCCCTGAAGGAAGCCTCTATACCAAACATGGATGAAATTAGATTACCATATCTCCCTCCTATTGAAGGCCTTGTTGGATGCCAAGCCTTCAAAATTACTAGAGTCTCAACTCTAGGCCATCCTCTGTAAGTGAAACAATGAGTTAATTCTCACTCGCACTTTGTCCACACGAATGCCAATATTTTGTGTACCTCCTTTTCCACCAATGGAGATTGTCCTATATCTAATTGTTTGGATATATATCCCACTTCCTACATCACTATTTCCTTTTCCTGAAGGTCTTGAATGTATTAGAAGACTTTCTTGAGTGGGTCTGTGTAAAAACCACCTCCTTCTTACAAGAAACTACTAGGATTGATTTACCATGTAGTAATTAACTAACATCACAAGTAATATGAGATATAAATTTCTTTTTCTTTTCAAAATAGAATATGCAACTACATAACTAAATACACAAAAATATATCAAATCATCTAATCATGCTTTTCAATTGAAATGATTAATCATCTTTAAACTTTTTAGTATTTCAATATAAATGATTTCATTTAAATAATATATAACAATACCATAAGAAATAAGGCTAGAGATCCCATATCTAGATATTTTTTTTCTTCAAAGACTTGGCATTTCATTTGCAAGAGGGAGAGCATCACTTAGGTGTTTTACCTCCAATCATGGACCGTGGTCCCCCACACATTTTCCTAATTGGAAGTGGCCCTACCCTTCAAAAAAGGGTTAAGATAAGAACCCTCTTAGTTCTATCATTTGTGCTCTAGTGTTGTGACCTACTTAACTAATATCGTCATACAAATGTGGATTCCTTCCAACTATGTAAGAAAACTTTGATTAGTTAAGCAATCTAGGCCATAGTGAACCAATAAGTGCATGCAGAGACTATACTACACTCACTTTGTCCAAAGTATTTTTAATATATAAAATCACTACTTATGAGTGAAGTCATTTGTTAACTAACCCTAATCAACTTGGAGTACCATATCTAACCAAGGTTAACTCAGACTAATTGTTTGACCCATTGAATTAACACAAAGAAAATTGTCACGTAGGATACCTTTACTTTCTAGTCATACTCAACTGAGTTGATATAGTTCTACACCTTCTTTGAACTCTTGAGTTACTCAATGTAACTTTTAGGTCTTGACATCTACCACTAGTTCAAAGTATACTAGACATAGGATAGTATCTACTCTCATAATTATTTCCTTTGAATTCTGTTGTCGACAAGAGAAAATAACTTGACTCAACTAGTCACAAAGTAATATAAAGGCTTCATATTCAAAATACCTTCATCTGGGTAGTTTTCAACTAATTGCATAACCCTTGAAGGGTTTAACTATTCAAGACAAAGGTAAATCTTATTTCCAAAGAAACTAATTCAATTCACAAAATCATTCAATAAGAGGAAAGAAAGGAAATATATCCCTTTAACAACCAAGCATTCTTATCAATAACTGGCACCTTTTTTTGCTTAATGCTCTTTTACCTCTTTTTTACTCTCAGCCTTACAAACTTAGTTCAAAACCCTCAAAGAAATAATGTTTTAGCATTTGTCATTCCTGTGTTCATTCATGAACTCTATTTACAACCATTTTCATTCAATAGAAGTTCAAAAACTAGCAATACTAAGCCATTTTCTCTACAATAAAAGTGAGTCACACATTTAACACTTGTGGTTGATTCCATAATTCAACCTAGACCAGTCTATTACAAGATTGGAATTTTGAGTATTTATACTCCTAACTAGTTTAAAGAATCATAACATTCCAAGATCCCTCAACATGGTCAATTTAAAGAATAAAAAAAAAAATCATTCATGAGAAAGAATTCAGTCATATATGCTCACTCGCTGATTTTAATACACCAATCTCAATATTTCACAAACAAATTAAGAACTAAGGAAGATAAATAAAGAATCACATGCCTGCTCACTATTTTGGGAGTTGCTGAGAGTAGTCCCTTCGCAAAGTCTAATGGTGACTCCTTTATTGCAGCTTTTCACTCTTAACCACAACAATGATAAGGTAAATATAGAAGGACTATCTCCCATGTAGCTATTTTTGCATAGAGTAAAGATTATAGTGCTTACTTTCCAACCACTTTATTTTAGAAAAATGAAACTCCAACTTTAGATAAACTCTCCATGGCTGCTAAAACCTTTTATATTTTTCACCATGCACTATCCTCTCTTATCTCTTCTTTTAAAAAGCGCCTAATGAATTAAGTCCCAATAGGATAAAAATTACATTTCATTTTAGTTAACTAATCAAGATGCTCAGCCAATAATTTTAACCTAACTTCCAATTCCATGACTCACAAGGCATATAATAGTTGTCAAGAATTAATTGAGGATCCCTCCACAAGATACATATCCTCCAAATAAATCCTTTGACCTTACTTTGCAAGATTCAATTATTAAAAGTGGTTATCACACTATTTTTATGTGATGAAAGCCATGGTTTTCTATGTGGTAACTTTGAATTGCAAAATGATAAAGCTTGCGCCACCTTCATGGCCTTATGCCTACAACCTTTCAAGCCTTGGAAAATGTGTTAAATAAATATAAACTAGCTTTTAAATTTAATCAACCTCCTCTTAAAAGAGTCGAGCATAACACATATAACATGTTCCTCTTTATAAAAGAGTCGAGCCAAAACACATAAGCTCTCCAACTAATTTAGATGTTGAAAATAATCATAGTATATAAATGTTAAAACATTCAAAGAATAGAGATAATAACATTGTCATGCAAAGTCGACGATGATGGATATCACATCATTACATCAACGTAACCACCATAATATATAGAACTCAATGATAACCAAGATAATCAGCATTCAACTTGCAAATTTTAATATCAATAGTCACCAAATGGTAGCATATATAATACAACACTTTTAATGTATATGAGCATACATTGTTGGATGTTGTGGTTGTGTTTTTGATATGTGGTTTTCATTGATGTCAACACTATTAGCAGTGATGTATTGAAGGTTGTATATGTCGAGGATATTGAGAAAATTGTTAAAGAAAGAGTTACAGGTTGCCAGTGGAACAGTGAAGGTCATGAAGGTGTCTTGCTCAGTACATTGATGATCAATCATTGTGGACTAAAGGGTTTATTTCTGAGAGTATCTAGTTTATCCACCAGAAGTTTTAGAGGTCCACGTGAAGTTTTGATTGTGTTATGAACAGTTGTGTTCTGATAGTATTTTTATGGGTTCTTTTAGTGTTCCTAATTGAATTTTATGTAATTCTAGTAATTTTTGTTGCT
>VDFB02147621.1:0-28004 GCA_007258455.2 Sequoia sempervirens | reverse complement strand
GTGCTTTAGACCTTCCACATAGTACACATTGTAGATAGGAGTGTCCTCATTTAGAAGAAGTGAACCTCTACCTTTAATTTGTATACCAAAATTATCACCAAACTTCACATATCCACCTACATAATCTTCAAGTTTTATGAATTTATCCTTGTCACCAGTCATGTGGTTAGAACAACCACTGTCCAGGACCCATAAGTCCTTTTTCTTGGAATGAAAAGCAATTTGGACTAACATATTTTGCTCTATGTTTTTGATATTCTTAGGTTTCCAAACCTTTTTGGTTTTCTGTTGTTTATTTTGTAGATCAGCTTTGCATTGCTTGACAGAGTGCCCCAAAGTATTGCATTTAAAGCATCTGACCTGTTTAACAAAACCAAAGTATTGCTTATGACCAAACCTAGGTATTTTATGATTCATAAGCTTGCAAGAGCTCACTTTATGGCCAAATTTGTTGTAGAAAAAGCAATACCCATAAAAGAAAGGGTTGAAATTGTATGATGTTGGGTTATTCCTAGCAGGATGAACATGATTCTTATCAGAATCAGGGTGATTTGATCCAGAACTTTTGTTTACAGTAGCATCTTTTTGCTTTGCATCATTATTAGAACATTCACCCTTCTCAAACCCAATACCAATTTTATCCTTGTTCAATTTCTGCTTGCTAAGCATATCATTCAGTTTTAAAGTACTTTCATACTTTTCAATGGTCTTCCTAAGATCAACAATTTCATGTTCAAGTCTTTGAATTTCTTGGTCTTTATGACTTATACCAACACAAAGACAATCCTCAACTCTCTTGGCTTCTTCAAGCTGAGTCTTCAAAGAGACTATTTCTTGATTTGAAGTTTGTTCTTGAGCAAGAGCTTGAGAAAAATTTTGTTCTTGAGCAAGAATTTTCTTTTCGAGTTTTCTAATCTCTTTTAAAGCACATTTCAGTTCACCTTCTAGATCTACTTCACCTTATTCAATATCATTGTTGTTTGTATCTTCTTGTTGAGTGATTTCAGCCATGAATAATGTTTCATCTTCTTCTACAGATGAATCTTTAGATTCAGTGTCTGTTTCATCTTTACTAAACAGACTCTTCTTCTTTTTAAAGTTGAATTTTCATTTGGGTTTATAGGCCTTCTTCTTAGGCTTTTTTTTAGATTTCTCATTGTCACTGTTTTGATCACCATAGGGGCACTTTGTAGCAAAGTGGCCTATTTTACCATAGTTAAAACACTTAAAGGGAAGTTTTCCCTTATATTTTCCAGATCCCTTTTTAAGTTTTCTAACAAAATGGGATTCTTTAGAATTAGAAAATTCTGACTCACTATCCTCAACTTTTTCTTTCTTTTCAATGTTAAAGGTAGTTTCTTTTCCTGTTGAATTGCTTTTGCTTGTTCTCATTTTATAGGCAGTAAGAATTCCCTGCAAACTATCTAAGGTAAGCTTATCAAAATGTTTCTTTTCTTCAAGGGTTGAAACCTTATATTCAAATTTAATCGGTAACGTTCTAATGACCTTTGTAACCACATCAAACTCTTTTACATCTTCTCCTAAACCTTTCATAGCATTGACAACTTCATCTATTCTTAGGAAGTATTCAACCAATTTTTCATCATCCTTCATTCTCATTTCCTCAAACTGATGTTTGAGAGTAATGATTTTTGATAGTTTGACTTTCTCATTTCCTTGAAATATGGTTTCAAGTGTTTATGATATTTCTTGAGCATATTTGCAATGCATGACTTTAATAAACACATCTTTAGTTAAACCACACAAGATGACATGCTTTTCTCTAGCATTAGTTTCATACCTCTTTTTCTCAGCAGCATCTGTAGGTATTGTGGCTGGTATAGTGTACCCATTTAGCACAATGCTCCAAACATAAAGATCAATTGAAACCAAATATGCTTCCATTCTGATTTTCTAGAACACATAATCCGTTCCATCAAACAATGGAGCTCTAGTTACAAAAGTACCTTCTTGAGCATGTGACATTTTAAACAGACTCCATCACCAGAATAAATCCTAGGTGACTTAGACCTATCAGAGGACCCTATGCTCTGATACCAATTGTTGGAGTGAAAATGACACTAAGAGGGGGGTGAATCAGTGTCTTAACGAATTTAAACATTTTTCATAAAATAAAATCATAGCTCATATTTGATCTCAATATTACAATGATTCATGCATTCATGAGTTGAATGTAATCATTCATAAACAAAATTAAGAAAAGTAATAACCAAATAGTGAACAAAGCAGTAACAACTTAGTAAAGTAGTGAGACCACAAAAGAACAAAAAGACACAATATTTTGCCAAGTGGAAAACCCTCCTGGGGTATAAAAACCACTCCTGAAATGCCTTGCAGGCTTAATATTTTTAATCCATTGTTCATAATGCCTTATAGGCTAATTTCTGAGCACCAACTCAAGGAGCACCAACCCCTCATTTTGAAACACCTATTTCAAGGAGCACCAACCCCTCAAATTATTTTTAGAACAATAATAATATTAGAGGATCTCTCTGTTTTCAAGTAAGCTCAAGAAACTCAACACTCTTATCTACCTAATACCCTAAGAATACAACTCTTTGAATCCTTAAAATATTAAATAGAAAAGAATTACAATATATCTTTGCATCTTTGTTTTTAAGATTTTTACTACAAAGTTTTTCAATACATTTCTTGATATAGCTAGTACAATATCTCAGAATCATAAAAACAAAAAATCACACAGTGTTCACAACACTTTATTTATATATTTTTTCAAGAATGTCTATCAAAAAGTCTTCAAAGAATGCGTTTTAAAAGGAATCTGAAACCCCCTTGCTATTTTTAGAATATGTACCAGTGAATAATCATTTGTAACACCTAAACAACTGGCTGTAATAAGACTTTGTCAAAGATATATCACAACTCTTTTTCAAAACTACAAATGTACTAACAAAAACCCAGATCAAGTGTAGTCATCTTTATAAAAAAGACCATTTGAAACAATTTTAGAATACCCATAAGCTAAAACCCTTAAATATGAATACCCACATGATGAAACAATAATTTCTAAAACAAATGAAGTGATTTCAAATTGCAACTGACACATTTTTTCAAAACCATGACTTCCCATCAACTGAAAACATAACCCTCAATGTAAAATGAATGTTCTACTTTTAAGAGTCATCAATGAAGGATTTTAGGTAATTCACAAATGCTGACAACAAGATTCCCAAATAAACATTGATATGTTGATAGAAACAAGTGAATATCACAGCTGGAGATAGAAGAATGTAACTGAAATCATATAAAGCTAAAACTGCCATAGATACACATTTATTTCTTTTTCTATTTCCAGAAATGAACAAAAAAATTAGATAGCTGCCATGAAAGTTGAATGCTGGAAATGATACCTGGTCAACGGCAAGAAAAACAAATGAATACTAGTCAGAATTGTAGCTCCCACGAATTCCTTTAACCTCTGTCGAACTTCCAGCCAAAGTGTAACGGTAAACCAAGAGCCAATCATGTCTTAGAGTAGATTTCAATTACAAAGAGTGACAGAGAAAGCTAAGAGTAGATTCGCAGAAGAGAGGATACCATTCTCATGGTGGCGGCTAGGGTTCTATACTCAGCCAAGTGAAAAACATTAACCATGTTTTTCCCTATCTTACCCAAAGTCAAAGCATTCGATGACTTTGCTGAAGAATAATGAGATTTGAAGTCCACAATTAGTCAAAAACTAATAATGAACAACTTAAATTTGTTTGATTTCGCTATCCAAGACCAAAATCAAACAACCACATTATATAAGAAAGACCAAATTATTAAATAAAGATGTCGACCACTTGATTTCCAAAAGAAATGACAAGTATAGAAATGTATGATGGTTGTCGATGAATTTAACCAAAGTCATTTTTCAAATGCAATAAGGCTCAAAAAATTTAAGAATGAAGCCCCAAAATAACATTGTCTTCACTTATATATGTGACAAGATACCTTTAGATGCCAATCAAGGCTTGTGTAATAGAGACTTCATATATATTGTTAAAATCTTATGCCTTAGTCAGATATGACATCAAGTTCCATTAAGTCAAATAAAGCAATAACCATATTGTCTGAAATGGAGAAATGTATCAAAGTATTTGAACAAAATATGTGCCATGATCATCAATGATATACCAACTTAAATAGAAATTGAGTAAACAATGAATCATTATACCTAAATGTGTGAAGTACCAAGTTCAGAATTCTGAAATTGAAAAGAGCTCTGAATCTGAAAGCCAAAATCATCACCCAATTACAAGTACAAATAGGATAACCTGTATCTGTATGAAGCTTAAACTGATCAGTACCATAAAGAAATGACAAATCTAAATATAACCCAAGGCCATAAAATTGTCCACTGAATGCAAGCCGAAACTGAACCAATTATCATGCCAAGACTAAAAAGTAATCAAGTTTTTCAACAAATCAATGCCATGATAAAGCATAAAGATCCAATCTGAGATAGTCAACAAAGAGAACCAACTGAAATTGATTTTGTCATCAAGGACAAACTATTTGACGAATCAGATCTAACATTTATTATACACCAAAATTGTAAAAAGTGAGATTGTGTAGAATTTGTGCAAAGTTGTTGCTTGAATATTGTAAGAAGGCATCTTTTAGGTGCTTGGAGATATTAATGAAAGCAATCCAACATTACTGAGAAGTTTCTAACCTAGAGATGAGTCATTGAAGGATGAATTCAAGTATTAACTTGTGTCCTAGATTCTCTATCTTCTCCGGCTCCCATTCTTCTTCTATCTCCTCTCTTACATTCTCTCTAATTTCATTTCAGTTTACTTTTCAATTTAGTATTTGATTTCTAATTACAACATTTTAGTAATTAGTAATTTCATTAATTTATGTAAAAGTGAACTTAGTCTGTAATTTCAACGGTTAAACAACATAGTCATGCAATTCTGTTGGATTGGGAATAATTTTAATTGCTAATACATTTACATTGTAAACCTCACTCATGCATCATAGATTAAGAATTGTGTTTTGAATTCCAAATGACCTAAGCCCCTTACCCAACCCTCAACTGGGTCACCACTTGTAAAAGAGGAGGGTTGGTCTATAGTGTTTAACCACAAAGCCAAGAACACTAGATCTTCCAAACCCGCCCCCTAATCCATCAATAAGGGGGTTTTGATTTGCATATTTCAAAACCCATCGACACAAATGTGTCAGATATTGTGATATATTCTTAAACCCAACCAATTTTGGTTGCTTTGCAACTACCTATTGGTAAATCTCAACATACCTCCCCACCTATAGTGGGTCAAAGGAGACCTTAAATCATGTTGGGGCATTTGGAAGAAGGGGAATTTGCGTAACAAAATAGACAACCTACACACCTTAATGTTCAAATTGGAATCTATAAGACACCTAAAAAAATGATTCAGAATAGTTATTCCACCCTTGATGGGTTGGATAATGAGAAAATTCCTCTTGATTGTTAAATGAATTATATGTCTTATAATATGAAGAGTCTCAAAAACCTCCCTTGGAAATACTTGGTTCGATGTGCCCAATTTTTAGAGTTAGAAATTTTATGACTTCAAGAGGTTAAAGCGTTAGGTTTTTTACTTTTTGCATCATGTTGTGATATATATCCATCTAGTTTTTTTCTCTATACTAATCATGAGGTTGTCCATGGTGGAGTTGTCACTTTTATCTCACCCACATGACATAAAATTTTGGTTGATCATGGATGTGACCCCACTAATTGGATAGTGTGGGATCTTTTCAACATCAATAATCATTCCTTTGGGGTGATTACTGTTTATTCTTCCAATGATGCAGTTCAAAGATCTTCTCTCTAGCATTGGATTTCCAATTCAATGTTGGCCACCACTTGGATCTTGCTAAAATATTTCAACATGATCGAGATGCAACATGATAAATGTGGAAATTTTCCCATGCATAAGACAAATGGAAAAAGAGAGGCTTGGGTTTAGATGCCTAATAAATTGAGTCTTTTCAACCCCAACTTTAGTTATTGTCATGACCATATACATTGGTACATATGGAATTTTTTTTAGGTTGGGCCTAATAAGGTCTTAAAAGAGACATGATTTTCTATGATTTTAGTACATAGTCATTCTTCACTTTTGCTAACTAAATTGTTCCTTTCTTGACAAATTGTTAGTGGATATTGTCTTATTTGACGATATCTTTATATAATTTCACATCAAGTGGTAGAATTCAACTCCCAAGGTTATGAAGAGTTAGTTATTCCTTAACACATCTTTGCTCAACCATAATGCCACAATAACACATGTAACATGTTTGGAATTTAGACCCATGTCTTTTAGAATGAATTTGGTGGATAACTTGGTGGAATGATACCATAACCCATATGATCCTTTTTATTTATATCTATGGGTGCCAATTGGATTATTTTTCTATTCCTCATATGAGGCCACAACTTGGGAGCTCCACCTCCCCACCACTGCCTTAGAAGCCCAATAATTTGATTCCATTGTCCAACGTCAACTAACCTAGCTGTGATAACATAGTAAAATCACATATTCCTATGTATCCTGTGACACCCAAAGCAATGTTCGACTACACTAGCTTAAAATTGGAGATAAGGTGTGAAAATATTATTTTCAACCCTTATGAGCTTGTCAATCCTCTCATACCATAAAAATAATTTATGAAGGGCATAAATTTTTTCAAGAGTTTCTCGATATCATTCAAGCTTTTATTTACCATTATGAGAAAGTGTTTGTATCCCATGAGTACAATCTTGTAAGATAACATGCTTTGTAATAATGTCTTGATATTATGCCTTGCTATTTTTTGAATTCTCAATGCGTTCCTTATGACTAGTTCCTCTCACAAGGTAACCTCAAGGAGGAAATGTTTTCTATGGCCAATGACAAAAACCCTAGCTTTGATGGCTTCCCTTGAGAATTCTACAAAGCCTTCTAAGAAATGGTTGGTAGCGACATACATAATGTTTATCTTGAAGTCATGCAAATTGGGTTGTAGGTAACATCATTAACAAAGGAAATGTAAAATACATAAATAAGAAAAGTGATTTAGAGAATCAACAATTGGAAACTTGTCACTTTGTTGAATGTCTCGTGCATGATCATCACTAAAGCACTAGCTCTCAAGCTTTTCAAAATGATTGTGCTTATTGTCAAACTTGAGTAGACTGAGTTTATTAAATCCATATTTATTTTGGATAATATTATTATAGTTTTGGAAGATATGGAATGGGTCTACCAATCTTAGTAGCCTTTTTTGTTCATCAAAATTGACTTTTCCAAGGCCTTTCATTACATTGAGTGGCCCTTTATTTTGGCCATGCTTAATACTCTTAGTTTTGGCCCTCTCTTCATTCAAAATGTAAATGATCTTTATAGATGATTTTTATTGCATTACCATCTCTGACCAAAATATTCCTCTTTTAGACTATTTCATTCCATCAAACAAGGTTGTGCTCTTTCTCTTTCTCTTTATGTTCTTGTTGTTTCAAAGGATTTGGTTATCTCCTTCCTCAAGTTATTTCTCGATCCCATGTCAAGGGGATTTATCTTCCTAATTCATCCCACTATCTTGTTTTTTTATTTAAGGGGTAAATGCTTTTGACTCGAAGCTATGAATCAGTGAGGTCACAAATGGAGGACCTCATCCCCAATAAAACAACTCAACAATACCACCCCAATGAGGTTTGAAACTTGGTGGCAAGAACAACAACACCTACTTGAAACCATCAAACCATGCCAATATTGACTCATCCCACTATCTCGTTAATGGTCATCTTATCAATTATTATTTTCTCACTCTTCGTGAGGAAGAAGATAACATCAATAGAGCTTTCAATGATTGGATATTTTTTGTCAATCTTTTGATTCCAACATTGAATGCAAAAGGTCTCTTGCTATAAAAAATCCTTTATGCTCAAGCCAACTTTGCTCAATTCTTTCCATTGGATTTAAGTATTTTAAATTATATTTATTTTTAATTTAAAAACATTCTCTAATAATTTAAATAATTTTTAATTCATATTTAAAAGGAAAAATAATCTCTTACCTAGAGAATAGTTTTCTCTCTTTCTCACACTACTAGGTAAGTGACCAAGAAGTAGGGTGAACATGCAAATAATATCCAAGAGAGTACAATCAAGCAACAATTTCATATAACTTCGTAATTGAAAGATTAATTAAGCACAAAATGAATTTTGACAATTAGACTACTAATGCCAACATAATTACCTTCACATGAACCAACATAGCTTGAAACTCCTAAAATGAACTAAAATCTTTAATACATATGAAACCTCTTATGTGTGTGTGAAAATAACTATTCTCAAAAGGCATGATATGCTTGTTGGCCACCTTGATCTGCAACCCTCTCCTTGACAATACTCTACCTCTTTAACTAGAAGGGGGAATTAAATTATCATGCATATAGGTCTCATTATCCATAAATTAGTTAGTCTATTAGTCACATTATATGAATTTTACCATAACTAGATTAATAATCAAATGATCAAAATTAATAATAAAGTAAAATTATATTAATTTCTTTTATCATTAAAATAGTATCTATATTTAATATGCACTTGAATAAATATTCATTGGAATAATCAAAACATGAAAACTATATTCTATTGTTAGAATCCTTAAGAAAAACAAAATACAATTGAAAAATATAACTATTTGAGATAAGAATTTTAAATGTAACATGACTTAATTGTTTGAAAATGGGGTATAACAATTGGTGTTTTCTTGAGTACATACCCACCCACTTGAATAATCTAGTTTTCTCATTGTTGTTTCTACCTTTTCTTCTATCCCCTTGTGTAAATCCCATGCAAAAAAATCCAAACAAGTAAAATCCAACCTAAGAGAAAAAAGCATCATAGATCTTTGGTTTGATGAGATCGTTGAACAAGAAAAAACTCCCTTTGAGCATGTTGACAATAACATTGTAAAATTGAGTGAGCATAACAATGATAGATATGATTTTATTAGAGCTAAACATAGCCATACCCAAGTTAATCCATACCAAACCCTAGATGCTATCATTATGAGAAAGATTTCCACAAGATTTAACTGGTAAATCATGAAAAATCTAGATCCTTTAGACCAAGAACATGCCAGTATTAGCTACCCCTAGACTAGACTCAAATATCTATTAGTCATCCTTATGCAAAAATTCACAAATGTGACCTTCTAGATCCTATAGTAACACATATCAACATAATGACATGAAAATCAACAATAAGAACTTTGGCAAGATGGATACTCATGAGGGAGTTATCTCTTCTATTGACACTTTTGGATGTGATACATACTTGGAGAGTAATAATGTAAATTATTGTTGTAAATGATTGCATATATTGGTTGTCACTAAATGTTGATATTTGTTAGTATCATTTTGTGTTGCTGAGTGTGGATTAGATTTTGATATAAGCTCATATTATTTTATTTTGTGATACTTTGATGGGATCTTATGTTTGAACTATCTAGTTGTAATAGTTTTTGATGTGGTCTAGTTGTCACATCTCATATCATAACTTTTTTCCTTAAGAATCTATCATGAATTAAAAAAAAGAAGTGAAATGATTAATTTACAAAACCCTCTACTTTAAAATATAATTGTACTAGTTTGCGATGTGGTCTAATTGTCACATCTTTGATCATAATTCTTTTTTTAATAATCTATCACAATTTTTTTTTAAAAAGAAATGATTAATTTATAAAACCCTCTACTTTAAATTACCTATATTAATGATTAAAATGCTAAATATATTTGTGTGTGTTAGTTGAATAACCAAAGGCTTTTATTAATTCTCCACTACTTTTATATTCATTATTTAAAAGAAAGATTTACCCTCATATAATGAAAAGTTGAGATGGGTCACATAATAAAAATACAAGTTTGAGGAAAATTGAGATGCAAGATATTATTGAGGTACTTTTGATCTTTTGTTCTGCTAGACATCTGTGTTTTTGTCTTCTTTTTTGAACTTCTTTCACGTTGGCTTTTTGGACTATTGTTAGCTTGATGTCATGAACAGCTGTGTGATGGACAATTTATAAGATGGGATCTTCTTTTTCTATTAAGCAAATAATTACTTCTAAAGTGCCATTCAAACAGCGGTAGAGTGAACTGAATTGTGGTTCGCTTCTTTAAAGTGTAGTCCACTAGAAATATATCCTTTTTCCGTTTGATAGCTACGCCCTGATTTTTGTAGGTATGTGGGTATATCAATCCTTTGAGTTGTTCTTAATGCATTAGTAAATTAAACAATGTTTAAATCGCGTTACGAGATCAGTCAAGATTTATCAAGATTCTCTTAACATGGATTTTATATCACTGGGTGCAAAACAATTTACAATCCATCAATACAATTCATAAATACTGGAACAGTAGAATAGAGTTTCTAGCCACATATTTTCAAGTGGATGGAGAATCCACGTAAGGAGATAAGGGCGGCTTAGAAACAGTTGGTGGATGGTGAAGTTAGTCATTATCATATTATCCGCGATCTTCGCTTATACCTGTTTTGAGATACGGATATCAATGCAAAGCTGCGTCGGAAAAACAACATCAGATACCATGGGAATCGTTATATAAACTTGTTTACACTTGTACTCCTCTCATCTCACATCTAATCTCATCATTTTGACTGAATATATGTCCAACAGAGCTCTGCTTTGAACAACAACGCAATCATTCTGCAACAAGGAAATTCAATGGAGGAGACAAGGCCAAGATGTTGTGTGCAGCTCAAGTTAGATATTGTTGGAGCAAGAAACATTGCTCTTCAGCCTGGCTGCAAAGGTAGTTTGTTTGTTCGATATTATCTGAACAAGAGCATAGCAGTGAATACGAAGGAGGTCGAGGCTTCCCCAGAGCCCCACTGGGGAGAAACATTCTGCTTGGAATGTGGGGGAAAAGGAATGGATGAAATGTTGTCTGCATTAATAAAGGAATCAGGTTCTGTTGTATTTGAATTGAGGTGGAGAAGAAAAAGAGAAATATTTGGAGGATCGAAGAGCAAAGTTTTGGGAAGGGTTGAAGTTCCGTGGAAGGAATTATTGTCATCGCCCACTCTTTCCTTAAGCAACTGGTTTCCATTGGCGAAAGATGATCTCCCTCTGCCACTGCTTACTCCTGCTTTGCAGATTGCAGTGTCGGCAACAGTTGGTGAGTGTGATGCAACAGAAGCAGATCGACAGAAAATATGGCGTGGAAGTAGCAAATGCAGGGAGGGAAGCAGAAATGTGAGCAGGCGTTTAAGACAATTGGAGCGGCATGAGTGCGGATGTGGAGGAGAGGTGTGCAGGGGTGATTACGAGGGTCATATTTTCGGTCAAGTTTAAGGGAAATGAGATTGGCAATTGCCAAGTCCAAAGCTATGGCTTTCCTTTGCTTTCAGGCGAACGGCAAGGAAACGGTTTCTGCGGCATTTAAATGCGGCCAACCCAATTTTGCGGGGCGTAGAAAGGGCAAGCCCAATAAAATGGCGTGAGCTGGAATATTCAACAAAGGTGGGCGTGTACTTCCCAAGAGTGGGAAGAGCTCAAATTCTGGCGTTCTTGTCAACCTGCCAGTTGTTTATGGTGGGCGATAGTGGCCAGTGGCTATCAGAATTGTGGATGCATTTTTTGGAATTTTTTTTATTGATTTAAATTTAATAATAATTGAGGATATTAAAAGGTAAAGGTAAAGGTCCTTTTTAAGTCCACGATACCATGAGTATATGGGACTCCTCGTACTCCTTCAAATATGAGGGAGGCACCTAACTCGTGCTCCACAATACGAGGCCCTCGTACTCCCCCAATATGGGGGAGGCACTTAACTCGTGCTCCACAATACGAGGTGTACATACCCTACCCCCTGCAGGATTTGAACTTGTGACCTCCCTGTCAAGAGCACAAGTTCTCCACCATTAGGCCCACTCCTGCCAGACATGTGAGCATAACTTGTACATAGTTTGGGTATCTAAGTTGGTGTATTCATACGTAATTGCATGTGGCATAGGTTAATTTGGTAAAAGTCTAGGGCAAAGATGATACGATATTCAAAAGCTTTGATATTTTATCTGATACTTAGAGGTATTTTATCTCGTTTTTAGTAAATGAAGTTAATTATATTAATTGAATAAATGAAGTTAATTATATTAATTGAAATATTATAGATCTTGAATCTTTAAATAAGAAATATATCTTAAGATCTTTTTTAATAATAAAAATAATATATTTTGTTGTTGTTAAAAAGAAAAAAAAAATGTTGATTTTTAACTTAAAAATTATTTTTTTTGGAAGAATTCTAACTTTTAGACCTCTAGTCACGAGAAAGGCAAGGGAGAGACTGTAATTCTGTTTGTTGAGAAATGAATACCTTTTATTATTACAGCTAGATGTTTCAACTGTAATGGAATGGTTTAGATTATCATCAAGAGAGATAATTATAAATCTGGTATTTGTTTAATCTAGTTCTCAATAATTATGGAGACAACATATTTGTAGAAATGGTTAGCATCCCCCTTCCTGAGGTTCCTTAGAGGAGATTTTAACATGATTGAGCAAAATGAAGAAAAAATAGGTGGTAGTGTTAATTATTTGGAAAGTTAATGAGTAGTATATCTAGGAAAAAGCTAAAAGAACTTATAACCAGATGGACCCTCTTTAAGAAACATAAAGCCACTAGTAAAAGTATCTTGTTTATTTGGTAATAGTTAGAGTAATAAAGAACATATTTATTCTAGGTTAAATAGATTCTATGTGGAAAATAATTTCTTTTGCTTTGATACAATGGAAAATTATAATTCTATTAGAGTTTTCCCAAGCACAATGTATTACCATTATCCCATTGAAGCAAACATTATTAGAAGGGGTGACTGTGTGGATGAGATCTATAGAAAGAATAAGTTATTTATTTTTAATGTAGAGTTGCTTGATAAAAAAGACTACCTTGAAGGTAAGAAGCATTACTAAATCCTTCTACATTGCGTATTCTAACATTGAACTTTTGGGTAAGATGGTAGAAAGTTGGAAATATTTGTTTGAGATTAAAATTGGCAAGAAACTAACACTTGATAGAAGAAGGTTTTTTTTTTTTTTTGCAAAAGAGGCTTTTAACCTTTGAAGATCAAGTGTAGAAGATCCTAACAATGACTCCCTTATTAGAAGTCTTGTTGACCTAAACATAAGTTAAGATGTTTATAGTTCCGTAAGGCTCAAGGGGCCAGTATTAGAGCTAAATTGAATTATATTAAGAACAAGGATAGAAGAATTGAATAATTTTTAATCTCCTCAAGTCTAAGAATAAGAAGGAAACAATTAATCGTATAAGAATTCATGGAAATCTCTATAATGACATTGATGATATGAATGTTTCTCTTTGGGGATTCTATTTTTCTCTTTTAGTTATAAATGACAATAATTGCCATAATAAGAAATATAGAGAAATTTGAAAGAAAATCATTCCCAAGAAACTCAACAAGGATGTGATAAAAAATTTGAAAAAATAATTCAATAAAGAAGAAATTTTGAATGTAATATAATATTTTAAAAATGCTAAATCCATTCAGGTCTCGTGGGATGCCTATTTGATTCCATAAGGATAGCTCTCCATGGATTGTATATGATTTTTTGATGGAATATGTAGTGAGTCCATAAAAAGGGTCTCTCAAAGATAAGATTACTAAGGGTATTATTAATCTTTTTCCTAAAGAAGGTGATAAATCTAAAATAAAAATTTGAAAGCCCATAACCTTATTGAATGCTTCATATGATTTTTTAGCTAGGATGTTAGCTTTGAGGTTGATTGATATCTATTGATATCTTACTAGTAGTTATTAATGCTAATTGTATTAGGTTCATCAAGGGTAGATATAGTCTTGAAAACCTCTTGACTAGTTGGGAAGCTCTATACTAGGCCAAGAAATCTAACCAAAGCATCTACACATTGTTGTTTGATTTAAAAAATATATGATAGATTTTAGAGGTCCTTCATTATTATGGTCCTTGAACCCTTTGGTTTTCTTTAAGAATTTTACAAAATTTTCAAGTTGTTAAAACATTCTCACACTTAAATTGTGAATAATGGGTCACTTTCAAAATATTTTATATTGAAACGACTTATTAGTCAATGTTGCCTACTTGTTCTTCTATTTTTGTTATTAATTTTGATGTGCTACATCATATTTTAAGATCCAATATTCTTTGTGGGATGATTAAACAGATTTCATTACCACATAATGATACATTAGTAAATATTCAATTTGTTTTCGATACATCTTTATTCTCTTATCCTAAAGAAGATAACTTTCATAACTTGATGAATAGGTAGAATGTGTATTGAAAGACCTCTAGTGGTAAAATATTTGAAAATAAATCAATTTTCCTTAGTTGGAAGGATGATTCTCCTCTTTGGTTAAATATAATTAGTTGGCAAAAAAAACTCATAGTGCACATATCTGCTTTAATGGCTTTCTACATTTATGTGAGGGAATATGGATACTCCCATCAACCTTAAGAGTACTCACAAATAAATGACCTTCTAAGGTGCAAGCATAGAGCTCTGATTGAAGCGAATAATGGTGGAACCAAATTTTATATTGATTAGAGCAATTAAAATAGTCCTTGGTCAAGAATTTCTAGTGTCGAATGAGTGGTATAGGATTGAATCAGGCATATCCTCACATTTTTTGGTGACACTACTAGACTTGCACACTCCAAAAGTGGAGGTGGTGGAAATGACATGCAAGCTTTTTATTCCTGAAATTTTAGGTAGGTTGGAAGTGGTGATGGATGCTGCCTCCTTAGGTTTGGGTATTCCCAAGCCCCATGACTTAGAGCAAATTTTGGTACTAGGTGAGGAAGTAACCTTCTTCCCCTTCATATTAAATATCAAAGGTGAGGCATTGCATACAAAAAGAGTGGGTGGAGGCTGCAATAAGATTCCTAAGGAAAATGTTGCATGTTGAGCTGATTTAAGACTTCAAACGGGTTAGAAATTTTATTAATTATATTCAAGAAATTGGTAATATATAGTTCTATTTTCTTTCCATGGTCTAAACTCTATTCTTTTTTAACATAAGCGTATAATATTTTGTCATAGAAGGAATTTTAGTTAGCAATATTTGTAGCTATTTTTGGTTGGTTGGGCATTTGGGTTTTGAATTCCTAAAGACAATGATAAGCACCATGAATTTTGAGTAGTCGCTTCAAATTGCTTGCAAGGTTGTAGGGGAGTAACTTATAGATATTTTCTCTATTTTTTTCCGTGATGGGTCATGACTGCAATTAGTTTTGAAGCATGTATTTCAGTTTTAAGATTAATATAAATAGTTTAGGCCTTTGACCTTTTATCCAAAAAAATTAGTTGGCGATGGGGTGGACCTTCTAAAAATTGTCATATATTTGGGTTTTCCTTTCTCAATCAGCCCTTCTTTGAAGGAAATGTATGATTTGATCTTTGTTAAAATTGAGAAAAGAATCATAAATGGAAAATTTAGTATCTTTCTCTTACTGGGAGGTTACAAGTGTGTTAGAAAATTGTTTCCTCCTACAACTTATATTATGCCTCTACTTGGTTATTTGGTTATTTTCAAGTAGAGAAGATTTATTAAATAGTGATAATTTTTTTTATGGTTTAATGGTAAATGTGTCAAAAAGAGGTATATAGGTAATGGTCTGAGTGATTTTGCATGGAAAGGGCCAATGGTGGCCTAAGCTGAAACAATTTGAAATGCAACATGCTTCCTTAGCTACAAAATGGATTGTTAAGGTACTTAGGGAAATGAAATATGAAAAATTATGGTTAAGAATAATATTTAGTTAGTTTTTCTCAAAAAACTAAATAGCAGATTGGTTTGCACCTTATGATATTATTTTTTGCAATTTCTTAGTAAGCTTTTGGATCTATAGTGTGTTTTATATTATATGGAGAGTTTGGGAGGATATTAGGGGCTTTGCCAAGGATTATGATGCATTTAACTAATCTGAGGACACTTTTATGGATCTAAGTCTATTTGGTGGAATCCTCATTGGAATAATAAGCCCTTTGATTTATTGCAGTGTTGTTCTAATAAGGAACATGCTAGTAAAGATATTAGTATATTCAATGATTGATAATTTAAGATGATTAAAGACTTAGGATTGTATCAAGATATAATATTCTTTCCTTGAATCTCAAAATAAAAATCTTTCAATTATTCAAAAAATCCCTATACAATGTTGAGTTTGTAGTTAGCATCAAGTTTAATGTATAGATTATTGAAAAAATTAGTTGGGCGGATGGTTTTTCCTTTTAAAATTAATACCAAGAAGTTGTATAACTTACTAATTGATTCCTAGGAGGTGCTAGCTAGGGTCAATACTTATAGGAACCTTAATATTGATTCTACATCCTTAAAACCCATTTGTGCAACCATATTGAGCCAAGAAATATTATTTTTTATTAAGAAGATTTATTGCATCCTATTTTGAATTATTTTGGTTTTCCCCCCATTTCCTACAATGTTTACAATGTTTTAGAAACTTGTGAGTACTTATTTTTTATTGCTGTTTTGATAAAATTATTTGGGAATTTTCTAGGGAATATGTTGAGGTGGGATAGTAAGAATAATTTATTCTAGCATGAAATTTTATTTGGATATGTTATTAGTTTGAATGAGGATCTTAATCTTTTTTGGTTGATTTTATGCACTGATATTTCATGATTTTTATGAAAAATGAGAAATTTCGATATGTTTTGTGCTAAAAGGAGGCACCTTCTAGATTCTTCACATAATTTGGAATTATTTTTTAGGTGATACTTGAAATCCCAAAGGTCGGATTTATGAAGTTATATGAGGAAGTTTTTGTTGTTGCTTTCAATTTTTTTTTTTGGCTAAAGGATGTTAGGAAGTTGGAAATTTTTTTAATTAATGAATACATAGAATTCCACAAAAAATATATAAAACTTCACAAATATGTCCTTCTAGATCATGTAGTAAGCACACATCAATCTAATGACATGAAAATCAACAATAAGATCTTTAACATGATGGATATTAGTGAGGGAGTTATCTCCTCCTATTGAATGTGATACATATTTTGGAGAGTAATAATGCAAATTATTTTTGGAAATGTTTATATGTATTGGTTGCTAGTAAACTTTGATGTTTTCTAGTATCATTTTGTATTGTTGAATGTGGGTTGGATTTTGATGTAATCTTGTACTATTTTGTTTTGTGATACTTTGGTGGGATCTTATCTTTAAATTATCTAGTTTGAATAGTTTGTGATGTGTCCTCGTTTACACATCTCATATCATGACCTCTTTTCCTAATAATCTATCATCAAATTTTCTGATATAATCAATTTACAAAACCTTCTACTTAAGACTGCCTATCTTAATTCCGAATATGGTAAATATGTTTGTGTTAATTAGTAGAGTATTGATAGTGAAAGGATTTTATTAATGCTCCATTAATTTTTGTATTCTTGTTTTTTTAAAGAATAAGCTTTAATTTCAAAAGTTGGTTATAGTTTTTCATATTAATTTTTGCTGCTATGGTTTTCAATGAAGAAGAGGGTTTCTTGGATTTGTAGTATGCATGCCAAAATATACTAGTTTGTAGGATCCTTCTAACATTTTCTCACATTTAATGTAGCCCCTTTCAATTTTCTAGTCTTGAGGGCCCTTTTTACTCCTTTAAATGGCCTAAACCTTTCATTCCTCCATAACTATGGTTGTTAGAGTTAAAATATTGAAAATGACTACCAATAGCTCACCCACTTAAAAAACCTAGGAAGTTCATCCCAAAGGTTTTTCATGAGGTAAGTACCCTAACCCACCTCTAGATGTTGTTCTTCCCATTCTAGAGTATGATGAAGACTCCACATGGCTTAATAATTTCATACTTATTGGCTATTTTGTGGGTAGAGTCCCCCTTGAAAGTGTGCTTCATGATTGGGTTCAAAAATCTTGGCCCCCATGGGATTCAACTTGTTTCCATACAAAATTTCACTAGGGGGTTTCTTATTTTTCACTTTGGGAAAGCCTATCATGCCTAGGCTATTCTCACCTAGGGCCCATGGCTTGTCCATTCTTCCCTCCTCATGTTCATACCTTTGACTCTTGATTTTTTAGTTTGTAAGGAAAAGTCCCTCTATGTCCCATTTGGGATGAATTCTGAATGTTACCTTTGGCATGCTAGAACTTTATTACCTAGATTTCTTCCTCAATGGGCTCTATCATTTGTGTGGTGATTGAGAAGTTTTATTTGGCTCACCCATAGTGCATATTCTATGTCAAGGTAAACATCTCCAAAAACCTTAAGGAGGTACTGAACATTCAAATTGGACAAACCTGCTAGTCTTAGTGCATCCAATATATTAATCTCTTGAAAACTTGCTATTATCTTCATTATTCTAACCACAAGATTAAGGATTTTGTGTTGGATTCCCAATAACCTAGCCCCCTTACCTAGACCTCTGCTGGGTTTCCACCTCTCATAAAATATGAGGGTTGGTCTATAGTGGTTAACTACAAAGCCAAGAATGCTAGCTCTTCCAAACCCACCCCCAAGTCCATTTAGTAAGGGGTTTCAACTTTGCATATTTCAAAACCCATTAAGAAAAATGTGTCAGATGTGGTGATAGATTCTCAAACCCAACCAATTTTGGTTGCTTCACAACCACCTATTGGTAAAGCCCAACATACCCCCCACGTGTGGTGGGTCAAAGGAGATTTTGGAGCCCATTTGAATTCTTGGAGGAAGAGGAGTTTGTGCCACAATTTATATAGCATGTACACCTCAATGTTCAAATTGGAAGCTATGAAGCAACCGACAAAATAATTTAAAATAGTTATTCTACACTCATCAAGTTGGATAACAAGGAAAATTCTCTTGATTGTTAAATGAATTATATGCCTTGGAATGTGAGGGGTCTCACATGCCTCCCTTGGAAATACTATGTTGGAGATGTTCATGCCCAATTTTCAAAGTTAGAAATTCTTTGAATTTAGGAGGTTAAAGTGTTAGGTTTTTTACTTTTTGCAGCATGTTGTGATATTTGGCCATTTGGTTTTTCTCTATACTAACCATGAGGTTGGCCATGGTGGAGTTGTCACTTTTATATCGATCACATGGCATCAAACTTTTGTTGATCATGGAAATTTGACTCCACTAATTGGGTGTGTGGGCTCTTTTAAACATCAATAATCATTCCTTTAGGGTGATTAATGTTCATTCTTGTAATTATGTAGTTGAGAGATCTTCTCTCTAACATTGGATTTCCAATTCAATGTTAGCCACCACTTGGTTCTTGTTAGGGAAAAATTTAGTGGTGAATCTTCACCAATTGGCGAATTCTAGGAATCGGTCAACTCGAAATTGGCGAATTTCTCACACCCACAGGGTATCCAAATCGCCTAGAATTTACAAAATATAGGTCCAATTCATGTCGATTCGCTAATAATTTTTTTTATGAGGCATATTTAAGCAACAAAATTGCCATTGTCAAACTACGCGTTTCAAATGGACCAACTAATATTTTCACCTAAATCTCAAAACATTTAATAAAAAACACCTACATATTCACCAATACTATTAAAACGACATTGTATCAAGACCCATCTCACCAATTAAAATTTACAAATAGTTTCGTGTGAAGACTCATTTCACCAATAAAAATTTATAAATAGTTGCTTATGAGGACCTATTTCACCAATAATATTAAAAAATAATTAAATTTGAGGACACATTTCGCCTTGAAAATTACAACGTATTCGCCAAATCTTTAATATACCATTTAAAAATCTCGTGGAATTTTCTAGATATGGAATCATGGATTGATATAAATACAATCGAAAGTGTCATTTATTCTTACACATTTTGTTTGGTTTTGAGGTTCTACTTCTTGATTCAGAAGTCACTGAAAGCCAAAAACGTAGACTTAAAGGTGAGTGATCACTGATCATTTCTTCATAGTGTTATTAGTTATAATAATAAGTTTTATTTATCTCTTTTCCATTCTTGCTTCAGTCTTAAAGATGATATTGAGGAGGGAATGGGATCTATATTAATATTCTATGTCCTTAAAAAAGAAAACATTTTTTTCCATTTTTTATTCGAAGTGAGAGATGAATATGTTGATCGAATCAAAGATTAATATGTCGAGTGACTCGAGCAGCAACGGTAAGACTCCTGTCACTCCTCAGGGTGGTGAAACTACTCTTTCCGCTCGTCAGGGTGTTGAAAATACTCCTGCTACTCCTCAGGCTTAGGGTGGTGAAAATACTCCTGCTGCTCCTCAGGGTGTTGAAAATACTCCTGCTGCTCCTCACGATCAGGGTGGTGAAAATACTCCTACCACTCTTCAGGGTGTTGAAAATGCTCCTGCCGCCCCTCAGTGTGGTGAAGATCAAGAGCCTCAAATGCCATCAAAACACCCAAAACTTAGACATACCATACAGTCTTACTTTGGAATTTCCAAAGCTTTCGATCGATCAGGTCAAGATGGAGCTACATCATCAACAATTCCACCAAATATTGGTAGCATTCACAATACCTCAGCGCAAGCGGAAGGTCAAGTTGATATTGTCATTGATTTAAATCAAAATGTATCAAATTCAAATGGGGATGGTAATACTACAGAAGATGCTCCAAGGGATACCTTGGTTAGCTAGAATGAGATAATTGAATTGGATGAGGATGATGTTGGTAGCAAGAAAAGGAAAAACAAACCAAAAAGGGGGCGTGAGTGGGAAATGACAAGGAATTTTCAACTTGGTTGGTATTCAAAGTACCCATTCATTGTAGTAGTGGGGGAATCAGACGATATTGAAAAAGAAAAACATGCCAAATGTACGATTTGTACTTGGAAATTAGGAAAACCCAAGACATTGCAGCTAAAAAGATTGACACCATAGAAAAGCATATCGGTAAAGTTTATGAAAAAAAAATCATAGATGGAAAGGAACAATCAGTCTTACGATGGAAATCAAAGGAAGAATGTCTTCATGTTAGGTATGATGTGGATTATGAAGAGCATAAAAAAATAATGTCGAAGCTTGCTACATGTAAAGGTACACTTGAGGCTCAATTTGGAAAAGCAATGGAAGGAGCAAATATGTCAAAAAATGTTCAGATGAGTATTGTTTTAAATATTTTGTCTAGAGGGCATCCTATGATAGACTACCCATAATATTCTGTTTTATTATCTTTTTTGAATGTTCCTCACTATCCCCACACACATTGGTCAGTAAACGCTAGATGGGAATGGGAAAAGTGTCTTGTTGCAGTGGAAAAGGAAGATTTAAAGGAGAAAGTAAAAGAGTCAAATTTCATTGCATTATCTTTAGATGAAGTTATGGTGGTATACAATACTTCTTGGGTCTGTATGCATTTGTATACTGTACAACATGTCCACCAATATCATCTTCTCTGTGTTCATAAAATGAATGACAGTTCAACATTGCATAATATATTTGAACTAGTCAAGAAATATTTGAATGAAATTGCAGGTATGGAGGAGTTGACAGTTGCAAAAAAGTTGGTGTGTGTAGGAGCTGATGGAGCTGCAGTGATGCAAGGTCAAAAGACTGGTGTTTGCACAAAGTTACAAACTACTTGTGCACCATACATGCTTGGAATTCACTGCATGGCCCACATAATAAATTTGGCATTCAAAATTGTAAGCAAGTTTCCTACAGTATCAAAAGTTGAAAATCCAGTTTGCGAGATCCACACATACTTCTGCCAAGGTCCTAAATGTTTCACAAAATTTTAGAATTTTGCTAAGAGAATAACACCAAGAAACAAGCTTCTTGAAGATGTCGATACCAGATGGATCTCCCTACATGGACTAGTGCAATGAGTTCTTTCAGAATATCAATCCTTAATTGGAGTGATGTATGAAAACCACAGCATGGTACACAAAGCTCTTGACCTCTTACATAGGTTAAGCGATTTAGAGACACTCTTGACTTTAGCTAGTCTTCTCCCCATGCTGAATGAAATGAACAGTCTTGTGAAGAAATCCCAAGATAAAGCTATGTATATTAATGAATATTCCAATCTGCGTAAACGTACATGCTTGGCCCTCGATCATCTATATCTAGATTTAACACAAGATGGCATAGATTATAACCTGTGGAAAAAAAATATTGATTTGAATGATCCTGATAATTATTTATACTTTAATGGAAGCGGGAACTTATGTATTTGTGTACGTGGATATGAGATACAAATGTACCGATGTAAGACTACTAGGCGCTCTAGCAGAGAAGTACCTATTAACGAGGAAGATTTTAAAGACATTGTTAAATGTTGTTGGTGATAGTGAAGGGAAATTGCAAATATCTTTTTTTCCTGAGAGATTCGCAGTAAGATTTTCGGATGAAATACTTGAAGCCATGAGTATTGTGTATCCTCAATTTTTTTGGCAAGCTAGAGATAACCCGAGATTTTTCAATAGCTCAAGTAAAAGTCTTGATTGAACAATTTTCAAAAAGCTGTAACAATCAATGAGCAGAAAATAGAAGGAATTTTAAATGAAGATAAGCTAAGAAAGCAATGTAAGGATTTTGCAGTAGCTATTAAGGACTAGTATAAATCCATGGGCAAGGACAAGGCCTTTGAACCGAGATCAATAAAAATGGTTTGGACAAACTTAGGTCAAAGTGAAATATTGCATGATAAGATATTAGAATATTTCAAACTTGTTGATTTATGTCAAACAATGATATTGGGGTTGGTGGAGGATGAGAGAGTTTTCATTACATTAGGGTTTTTGAAATCAAAGTTAAAACAAGCCAGACAAGGAGCTGGAAATTGCTTGAGGATGAAAGAAGACTAAAACATGGCCAAAATTTATCCTTTTGATAGGGGCACTCACAATATGGAGGTCCACATGTGAAAGAAGAGGGACTGGTTTGTGCAACACTCCAATTCCAAAGGCTGGTATTGGTGGCACTGCCATGGGCAGTGAGACTGGGACAGATGACATTGATGAAAATGACATAGTGAATGTTGAATTTGAGACACAGGTCGAAGAAGGTGAAGAGAAGACTCAGAATCAAGAGCTTCAAGATGACTCTTTTACTCTATCTGATGTTGAATGACAGTTTTGAGACCTTGACTCCATTTGGGAAATGGAAGAGAATTAGTAACTTTTGAGTATCTTTTCTAAGATTCATGAAATAGTTCCATTGTTCCAAACTATAGTTGTTGATATTTTATATTGTATTGAATGAAAAGTGAAATTATTAGTGTTGCACTTCATGATATTTTATTTTATATTGAACTTCATGAATCATATTCCAAACTTTAGTTGATGATATTTTATATTGTATTCCATGAAATTGTGATATTTTATATTTTATATTGTATTCCATGGTATTGAATTCAACATGTGTTTCTGCATCATTTTTAAAGAACAACACTTATCACTCAACTCATAAATTCCTATTGCATTTCCATTCACAAAATCTTTGATAAATAACTCAAAGAATATTAATCCATTCCCTGAACAAAAGTTAACAGTTCAACATCCACAACTTATAAGCTAGCAGAAACTAACAGTTCAACATAAATAACTTATAAAGACATCCACACAACTTAAACAATAAAAGCTTAAACTACCAAATCACCTAAATTATTCAGAGAACTCCTTACACATCCATCACCATTAAATCTTTATTCACAGATAAACATTCCACAACAATGAAATTAACCAAAAATTTATCATTCCAATAATAGACAATCCACTGGCAAACTACTCAGCAAAAGCATAATAAATCCACATAGTACACACCATAACTCAAAGATTGTGCATGCATGAACTTCACCATTCTCTTTCTATGTTGAAATAACAGAAAAGCAATAAAAATAGCAGAGTTTTTTTTGTCTTGATAATGGTTCCTTGAAGACAACCATTTTAGAAATTAAAATAAAAAGTCTTTGAAGTATCAAGATAGCCAAATTAAATAAAATAACATAAAAACTAAAAACTAAACATCACTGAATCCTTCACTTTCAATATTTTTTTCCTCCTTCTCCTTGATGCGCTTCAGGTGCCTTTAATCTTTTCACGTATTCTCGGTGCTTGACAATTCGCGGTGATGTTTTGCTCCCTGATATTGTTTGTTTAATGCGTAACTTTGGTTTTCCATTTTCCAAGCCTTTGAATCAAACAACATCACGAGATCTTCTCTCTCCTACAGAATTATAAGCCAGGTGGAGCTCCATTGCACTGAGTTTCGAGAAGGACTCCCATGTCACTGTAGCAGGATCAAATATTTCTTTATTGAATTTCTCTCTAAACTTTAGAGAGATCTCTCTTATATCTAGAATCCTTTCATCAAACTCATCAATAATTTATGCTCCCAGAATATGAAAATCTTTTTTAATTTCCTCCAACATTTCATAATATTTTTCAAGTGCGTTCTTAATTTCATTCACCAGATTATCATATATATTCAATTTCCATTCTAATGAATCGGACCAGGAAGGGTCTAGCTCCTTAGGATTATTCAAAATTTGTTCACCAATTAATATCTTCAGATCCATAGAGTTCAATTCTTTCATTTCCTGAGAGAGCACATAGAGACTATACTGATCTTTTCTGACATCTTGAAGTTCTCCTACTAACTCCTTCTCTTGTCAAGAACTTCAGTGTAAGCTGCAAAGATTTATTTAGAAAGAAGATAGCCTCTAGAGATATTGTTTCGATCTCCTCACAAGCAGCTCTGGAATAGCTCAAATTATTTTTAATTTTCTCTATGGTGAGCACATCGATGCCCTCTACCTGAGGCTGAGAACTTGAGGCTTCATTAGATGTAGGAGGAGTGGCCATGTAAGAAATAAAGTTACTTAATGCGAGGACTTGAGATTGTAGTTTTATATTTTCTTTCATCTGTTCTTTCACTCTTTTAATCAAGGTAACGACTAAATAATTGGCATGGTATATATTACCTTCCAGTGTTGGAGGCCCCATATCAACATGTGTGACTTTGTAGTCCACTACTATTATTTCATCTTTATTTAAATCCTTGACAAGGTTAGCAATTTATAACATTTGATTTCCAGAAGTAGCATTAGTCACCATCCTTGACATCCTCTTGGATTTCTTAGGTTTTGAAGAGCTTTGAAGCAAATTTTCAACTGTATCCACTCCAACTGTCATTGTAGGAGTATACTTTCTCTTCTTCTCTATTTCTTTTTTCAACCATCCTGGGGAGGCTACTACTAGACCAAAATATTCTTTTCCAATAATAGTATCTTTAGGAGTGGTAGGAGTGAAAGGTGGATTATCAAGCGAAGAAGAGGACATTTCAGAGTCTTCAGACATAGGAGGAAAGATATTATCTTCAGTGATTTGTTTAAAGATAGCTTCAGAATCTACAGCTGCAAGTTGAAGTTTTTCTTGATTGGTATTCTTCTTAGGGGTAGGAGAAAGCACTTTGTCTTGTTCACAAATTCTCTTCAACTTGACTATTTCTTGTGGCCTATCACCATCACCTCTTGACTGAGAATTTGCACTAGACGACCTAACAGAGGGTTTCCCCGATGATACACTTACACCAAATGCTTGCATGGACCCCTTTTCATTCTTTTGTGATGAATTCGACTCCTAAACAGGACCAACAACTTGCTACCATTTTCCATCTAACCAGTGCTGGGTTCTTTTAAGCACTAGGGCAACATGCACCCTCATATCTAAAATTTCACTTTGGTTCCAATCAACCCTAGGGTGGGATTTATCAGGCAATTTTTCATATCCAGGATATAAGATTGTTGAATCCTTAGCTACATTTTCAGGAATGTCAAATTGAAGACCGAAATCCTGTATCTATTTTTGCGTTAGCCTCATATAATCTCTTCTCAAAACTTCATTCTCATCGACACAATCTTCCCATAAATCTTCGATAGATGGGTGATGCCGATATGATCTCCCTCCATAGAGATTTTGCTTCACAAAACCCTTACTATCAAAATTAGCTCTCATAGAAAAATTATGGAGGTTATATTCCTTGAGAAGTCCTTCAACTCCCTTGGCCATCTGGTTTGTTTTGCACAAAAATGAAGGGGTCTCCAATGGGAAGGCATACCCTCATTTCCCCATGTTTGTATACTTAATATAAACCTTTGCCATTTGTCGACAAACTTCTAGAAATATCATTAAATCTTTAGGATACTAAGGTAATTTCAATGGGGCTTTCTCAAAACCCCCTATTCTCAAATAGGAAAACTTATCAAATTGGATATAAAAACTCTCATATTTTGATACAATAGAAATGGATTCAGGGGGAAGGTGCATTTATGGATTTCCATCCAGCTTCCTCATGACCGAGCCATTAAAAATGCATCATTAGCACGACAAAAATCATCCATTCCAATTTTTTTAGTGAACTAAGGAAAGCATTTAGACATAGGAATATCAGAAGCTGGGGTTCCTTGCAGCTCCAACCCTGGCCAAAAGGACCTCTGACTACCTACAATGTAGGTTAGGAAAGAACACATACAAAAATTAGCAGTCTTATGGAAATTAATTAATTGCTCATTCAAATGGAAGCAAATAACTTCAACCCAGTCAATGAAAATGTTGTCATCACAAACTGTCAAGATAAAACGGTACATCCAATCCTGAAATAACTCAACTTGTTTATTCCTAACAACACGGTGCAATAAAGCAATAGCATCTGCAATTTCTCCATTAAAATGTAATCTTCTGAGTTTATTTGGCAGTTGTGACTTACCTTTCCTTCTAGTCTTCAACCAGGTTTTGGCCATGGAGTGCTTACACCAGTCTTTATTCGCTTCAAAAAATTCACCTGCCACTATGACAAACATGTCTTCTAGATGTTCCCTTTCTGGAATCCCCAACGCTTGGGAAATAACTTCAGGAGAAATTTTTACAATTACAGTTCTATCCGCGGCTTTAATTTCCCGTGTCTACGGAATGTACCTTCTCACACATGCACTTATCAAGTCCACACTCAACACAGCTTCTGGAAACCCTCCAGCTTGAGCTAGCCTACTTTCTAAGAGTTTTATATCTAGTGCAGACTTATCGTCTCTCTCCAGGTGGGCCCAAAATTATTCTAACTTAAAAGGTCCGAGCTCTGTATCCTTTACGCTAATGGTACATTCACTCTGCATGAGCGCAAAATGAAAATTCTTGGAGAAAGAATGATTGCACCTCAGAAGTATTGCCCTTGGAAAAGAATGAGAATGTAGGCTAAATGTTTGAGTAAAAAGAATGTTTGCACAAGTGAGAAGTACTGGCCTTGCCAAAGAACGAGAATGTAGGCTAGATGTTTGAGTAAAACTTCACCACAAACTTATGTTGTTATTTTCGATAGTGACGTGCATTGAATGCGGCATTCAATTTCCTTCCTAAAAAAGATAGCCTTGAAACATGAATGCTTTTGGAAATTCCTCAAAAGACAACTCTTGTTTAGTTCGTATATAAGTCCATAATGTCACATGGTTACTGAAACTAGGAACCTTAGAACCAAATCTGAAGTTTCAAAGTTTTCGAAACCTCTGACCCATCGACTACAAAGATGACCAAGGTCCAAGAAACTAGAAAGACTTGCAAGTTTGCAACTCAACAAAGTGAATGAACTTGGGGAATCGTAGGGAAGTTATGAAAATTTAGAACTTCGCGACAAGGTTATAAATTATAAAACTCTGATGACTAGCAACCGATAAGGTTATAAATTATAAATCTCCGAGGACTAGCGACTAAGGTTAGGAAAAGCACCAAAACCGTGACTTTGAGTGATAGTAACCACAACATGTCATTAATCTTCTTTGTCATTATGCATTGATGTATGTTTTAATTCTAGATCTAATTTAATGAACCCGTTAAAGTACCTTGATTAAAGCATGAATTCATATAAATGTTTAGTGGTTCTGATAAGTAGTACTAGTCATGGAGATTGAGTATCGATCAGTGAATTGTATTGCAATTTAATTAAGATTATGGATGCATGGAATTAAA
>VDFB02147620.1:0-25053 GCA_007258455.2 Sequoia sempervirens | reverse complement strand
CCCTTTATCTCTCTCCGACTCCCCCCTCTCTCTCTCAAGTCTCTCCCTCCTACCCCCTCTCCCTCTCTCCCCTCTACCCTTAACCCTTAAACCCTACCCTTTATCTCTCTCCCACTCCCCCCCTCTCTCTGTCAAGTTTCTCCCTTCTACCCCCTCTCCCCCTCTCCCCTCTACCTTTAACCCTATAACCCTAAACCCTTCTACTCCCTACCCTCTATCTCTCTCCCACTCCCCCCTCTCTCTCTCAAGTCTCTCCCCCCTACCCACTCTCCCTCTCGAGCTCCTCTACACTTAACCCTTAAACCCTACCCTTTATCTCTCTTTTGACTCTCTCTAAAGTCTCTCCCCTCCCACCCCCTCTCTCCTCTCTCCCTCTCTACCCCTTAACCCTTTGTACACCCCTACCCTTTTATGTTCCTCCCACTCCCTCTCTCTATGAAGTCTCTCCTCCTACCCCCTCCCCTTTCTCAGCTTCCCCTCGGGCTCTTAACCCCTTGTACACCCCTGCACTTCTTTTATCTTTTCTCCCCACCCCTCTCTCAAGTCTCCTCACTCCTCACCCCCTCCCCTTTCCCCACCCTTAACCCTTAAACCCTAAACCCTTGTACACCCCCTACCCTTTATCTCTGTCCCACTCCCCCCTCTCTCTCTAAAAAGTTTCTCCCTCCTACCCACTCTCCCTCTCGAGCTCCTCTACCCTTAACACTTAAACCCTAGAATGCCCTACCCTTTATCTCTGTCCCACTCCCCCCCCTCTCTCTCTAAAGTATCTCCCTCCTACCAAGGATTAAATTTGATGGTCGACTTTGCCTATCAACAAATTTTTTAATGACAGTTATCTATTCAAGGGTGCCCTTAAAACATTATGATATACCTTAGTGTATGTAAAATTATATATAAATCAAACATATATATCATCATAATTCTATATAAATTTTGATAGTTTATCCAAAATATCTCCTTTTATCTAATACAATCTTCTTAAAATTTTGATTGTATTCTACGAAAAAAATCTTTAAATACAATCATATGGCCATCAAATTTAAGCCTTGCCGCCTACCCCCACTCCCTCCATATCTTTCTCTTAAGTCATCATTTAAAAAGAATATAATTAATATTTATATTAATATTAAAAACAAGTTGTTCGATCGAACATCTTTAGAATGTTTGATCGAACCCATTTAAAATCATTTTTTTTATTCTATGGTGTGTGGGTTTGGTTGAACATGGGTTCGGTCAAACCCCTATTCGGCCAAACATTTTTATTTTCTTCGACCGAACAAATGTTCGACTAAACCCATATTTTTTCACCCTCACCCCCTGAGGCACCAAAATTGCTGAGAATTTTTCACTTTGAAGCTTGATTTGAGAATGAAAATGGAGGAGATCTCAGAAACCCAACTAGTATCAGGTTCCCCTCAAAACCAGCTATCCAATGAATACAATTTTAATATGTTTTCATTATATTATCTATTTGTTTTTTAAGTTTTATTAAATATAGATTTTTCACTAAAAACAAAACTCTTTGTTCTGCACAAGTGGAAAAATAGAAGATTATCAAAAAAAAATTTAAAAATATGAGTGCACCAGATATTGGAGTCCTTGATCCAACAAAAAAAAAAAGAATTTTGATACATACAGTAAAAGTTATATGTTATACGGTCATATGTCTGAATTGTAATTGATTTGACTTTGAAACCTGATTAAAGAAAAAAATATTCATTAAAAACTATCTAACCAAGTGGAAGCACTAGATATTGGAGTTACAAATCTAAATTTGAAAGAATTGAATTTTATCTTTCAAGGAAAGTTATACTATAAAGCGTCACTTTTTAAAATGTTGTTTTTGAAAACCAATTTTCGTGGGAGATGGAAAAAGAAGTGCAATCGATTCCAAAAAAATGAAAAAAATATTTTTAGAATCTATAGACAAAATGTGACAAGACTCTAGTTTGCATCATCTTCAAATTCCTCACGGTTTAATCGCTATAGGTGCCCGAATGTGAAGATTTTGTTAAAAAAAAATATTAGTGTCCAGTTTGGCCAAAAATTGTAAACCACTATTGTGGGATCACCCTAGGTCCCCCTCGTTTGCATTCAAAAAGTAGAAAGGAGTATGATCTTGTTGAACAACTAAAGAATACTCCTGCTAAAATATGATTATGGGATCTTATTCAAGCCTCCCATCATTACCATAACATGATCCAAAGTGCCTTGCAACAATTTCCTATCCCTTCTAATGCACAATCGAATGACATAACATCCCGAATTCAAGGAATGAATGTTGACATTGTTTTCCACCAAAGTGATCTCCCTCCATTGGAAGTGCAAAAATAAAATGAAGCTTTCATAATAATATCCCAATATAAAAGAATGAGGTTAAAGAAAACCCTCATTCATAATGGCTCAACCCTTAATGTGTGTAGTGTGACCTTTTGGATAGGCTTGGCGTGGATAAATAAAAAATTCAACCTGAACTTTTATCTATTAAGGGTTTTGACAATGTAGGAAAACAACTGCTCGGTGTGATCACTTTTCCTCTTATAGCTAGGAAGGCCACATTAGAAACATCGATTCATGTTATGCCTCATGATCTTTCATACAATCTTCTTTTAGGAAAATCATAGATTCATGCAATGAATGGGGTACCTTGTACTCTTCATTGTAAAATGAGGTATGTCTACAATAACAAAGTGTACACACTCAAATTTAACCCTGAACCAAATAGTTGTTTAAACATTGAGAAAAATAAGGAAAATCCTTTGAAAACATTGACATCGACTACACAAGTAGAACACATGCAACAACTAGATAAAGAAAAACATATTGAGGAAACAACAAAGCTATTAGAAGATGTTTGAAACTATTTATAATTCAAACCAACATTCATGGGAGAATACAAGATCATAAACAAAGCATCTGAAAAGGGAAAAGAAAAAGTGGTAATATCAACACAAAATTTGGAAGACCCTTCAAAAGCATCCACCTCAACCACTTTAGAAGAAAAGAAAAATACACAACAAACTTTGACGAAAATGGCTATCAACAACTACCAAATCCAAAGGAGATGAAAAATATTTATTGAAAAGGTTATGAAATGATGAAATAACTGGGATATACTGGAAAAGGATGTGGTTCTAGAGAACAAGGTATGCCTGTCCCTATTGAGCCTCACACACAAGAAAAGACTAGCGGCCTTGGTTTTTGTCCCTCGAAACACACAAAGAAGCCTTCACTTAATATCAACACTCTTACAAAGATTCTTCTAAGAAGACTTTAATAGTAGTGCATCCTGAATTGATAGACACTAGTGGTCTTGATTATCATCCTTCGAAAGAAACAAAAGAAACAAGGAAATCCTCGCTTAATGTCGATGTCATCACACAAAAAACTTACGATTTAAATTCAATAGATTTTGCATCTTCCTTTAAAGAAGGAAAAAAATCTCGCAATCTAAGGAGTCTTGTGTAAGTATGACACCTTATGCTATGAAAGAGATATCTTTGTCATAAAATATTGAAACATCCTCTACTTTTGATATCTGTCCCTCCAAGAACACGAAAGAAATTCTACAACAAGAGTTCATTTTGTGCACATCATAGAGTTCATGGTCATGCTACTAATGAATGCATGGCTTTTTGTAATAGAATTCAACATCTTAAGGAATATGATGATCTTACTTATGTTGAAGTGCCTCACCTAGTTCCTCTAATTGAAACATAGTTTCATCCTATTCATCTCATCCTTGTCTTGCACTATGTGGGGGAAAGGGGTTAGGTAGCCTAGTCCTCGTATGTCACTTTTCATTGTCTATTTTGGTTATTTGATCGCCTTTAATGAATCTATATAAGAGCAAGCTTGGGATGTGGATGACATGCCTTAAGTTGGATCACATGTGACATACTTATTCATAATGTAGCTTGATTCAGAAGCATATTACTTGGCATAGGGATTTCCAAATAATCTCTGATGTCTTCTTTTACTTTAAAGTAATTGATCACAACAATGGTGTTAGCAACTACTTCAAAGTAGGGGCATACATCAACACTCATGTTTCACTGTGTGATTTTCTTTGTTCTTGTGATGCATCCTTTTCTTGGTGGTGTCATTGGGTTTGGTTTCCTCTGAGAGCATGATATTTCTTTGACTTGTCCTCTATTGGAGACATTAGGCATAATTTTCCCTAAGAAGAAACCTTATAGGAACTAAGTAAAATCCCTTTGAACATTCCTTACACTATTTCACATTTACAACATCGGTTATATGGCCACCTTCCATAATACACTTTGCATGGCTATGGAGCCATCCTGTTTCTTCATGAGTTCCAAACATATGAAGCTTTTCTTGCCTCATGAAGCTCGAAGTTCATTTTTTGTTCATGAACTCTAGCCATACAAAGTTTTACTTGCATCATGAAGCTCGAAGTTTATTTTTGTGTGGCACCTTATCAAAGTTATTATGAGGCATAACTTTGGTATGGTTTGATGAGAAGGAAATCCAAGGAATGACTTTCCCTTAGCCACTCATGTATGTGTGTGAGCGTATATCAGCTATATGTGTCTCACCTTCTTGGATTACTCACCCAGCGGATAGCTTGAATTTCCAATTCCTTAAAGTGACTTTGTATTTTTGAAAAAACTACTTAGATCTAATCCACATCATGTTAAAAAAATGGTCGAAGCTTAATCCACCTTTTTATTTTTGCTTGTTCTTGTTCTTCTTTCTTCTAGTTATTGACATTGTATGTTTGTTTATCTTGATGTTTCCTATCATACACCTTGTGGGTGTCTTCTTGTGCTTATGTTAGTTTAACATAGGATCTTGGATCCTGGGGGGCTCAACCACTCCTTCATCACTATTATCATAGACCATCTGCATCGATACACTTGGACACCTCTTGAATGTCTACTTTAGTGTGAGTTTGAAGCAAGTTCATCCTCTCACTAAAGTGGGGGCTATATGTAATGAGAAAAACGAGTCCCCCTTTTCCTTGCTCAATATAGGAATAATTAATGGTAAATTAGACTTGATATCACCTTGATCTAGTGTTGTGATGTGTTTTACACATCCACATTAGGTCTTGGGGCCTTTTTAAGCTAATAAACCTAATATTTCCTTAATTTAATGTTGTAAAGTGTATTTATTTGGACCTTCACATTAAATTTAGTAGGCTTGTAAACTAAAGTGGACCTAATCTAGTGTTGTAATGTGTTGAACACTTTCACATAGGATTTAGGAACCTTTTAAGCTAAATAGAACCAGTTTTTCCTTAATTTAATGTTTTAAAGTGTATTTATTTACACTTTCACTTTGGATTTTGGGCCCTCTTGTATTTATGACCCTAATATCATCATTAGTAGGACCCTAAGAACCTATATTGTGCATCCCAAGGTATATTTTAACCAAAATCCTAACATAGACCTCATATAAACATAACTTTCACACTCCCCGACACTTTAGCAATCAAAATACACCCTGTGGGACCCATATGCCACCTTGGGTGTATGAGTCCCATCTAGGTGGGACCCATATGCCAGTGGTGGCATATGAGTCAAATTTGGCCTATTTTTAGGTTTTGAGCGGGAAAAACTAGGTTTTAAGTTCAAATTTCATGAATGTCAGCATGTGGGATCCAATTGACAAGATATTAGATGGATTTCCTACATAAATAAGGTCTCAAATAATTATTTCATAATGCATTCATGATAGCAAGTCAAAAACTTAAGAGTTAAGCATTCCATGACTTCACAAGATCATCTAGAGAGCACCCAAGAGCATTTATAAGGAATTCAAGGGCATAATTCTTCATCAATTGTTGTAGAAATTCAAGATCTATCATCATATCAAGGTTATCAAGCATAAAAAAATTTATTGACCTAGTGTTGTGATGTAGCATTGAAGATCCAAGATCATGCATTGTTCTACACCTATTGTCAAGATCAAGATCTACATCCTTCATGGCCATTTCATATTGAGTTGGAGATTTACAAGATATCATTTAAAAGGCATCATTCAAGGTATCATTGTTCATGTTTCATGTCTTTTTTTTTATGTTTCATGTCCTTGTTTCATTGTTTCATCATTTGGTTTAATTACCTAAACGAGGTTTGACCAAGGGAAATCCCTTTTCACTAATAATCAACATGTTTTTCCTCTCTTTACATGTGTCATTGAAGATCTAGTCTTCTTGGAGCATGAAGGACCTTTTAAGATTAGGCTACAAGGTTGAGAGAAGTTGTCAAGCCATCACAAGGTTGCCATCTTCACAAAAAGTCACCTACAGGTCAGAAATCAAGAGTTTCAAATTCAGAAACAAAGAGGAATGGAAAGAGAAAACATTGAAGGCCAGATTCAGACCTAGAAGCTCCAAAAAACCCTAACTAGATTCATATGCTAGTCCTAGTGTATGAGTCCCAACTTAGGTCAACTTTGAGATTTTTGTAGTTTTGGATACCCTTTTTTTCCAAAAACCTATTCTCCATCGAAATCCAGAACTGGGACTAATTTTCCAAGATTGGCATATGAGTCCCAGTCAACAGTAAATTCATTATTGTTAGCATCTCAGAGCTTGATCTAGTCATCTTCATATTTCCAAGTGGAAACATTTCATCTTGCAGCTTTTTATTTTATTTTACATGCATTTTTTAGTCATTTAGTGAAGCATTGCATCATATTAGGGTTAAGCATCACAACTTTCATTTCATTTGTCTTTCCAAGCCCTAGCCTGGTGGTGAACTCCTCATTAATCTCTAAATATAACCTAGGATGCCCTGTTGTTAGATCTCTTCCTCCGTTCTTTATTGGATTGAGATCTCTAAGGTGTCCTTGAGTGAAGCAAGTGTGAAATAGTATTCCCTACGCTTGTGCTTTATTTAACAAAGGTGGGGAGTACTATTTTCATTATTTCACCACCAAAAGCACTTGACACCTTGTGCCACCAAGGGAATCTTAAACAAGTCCTATCCTCACTCCACACACTTGATTTGAATTTTTCATGCTTGTACCCATTACCACACATTCCTCGAACTTGTAATAGCTTGATGAGGCCCCTAATACTTCAAACTCCTTGCACATTGAGCCACAACATCAAAAACATAGGAAACTAATAGAACTAGTATAGGCATACTCTCCATCAAAATCATAGAGCTACTACACATTTCTAAAATAGATGCCACCCATATTAAATAATCTCTCTTCACAAAAGGTATCCTTCTAGACCACCACACTCGTGATTATTACATACCTGACATGGTATAATAAATACATGAACTATCTAAAGGAATTCATGTGACAATAATTTTTTTTTCATGATACCTGAATAGATTATACAGTCTACACACTGTCAAACAACACACTACATAAACCTTAAGATGGATGTCAATACTTGTACTCCTGCAATATTTCTTCATCTTGAAATCCTTCACATCTGAAAACCTTGAAACCCTTTAATAACCACTGATAGTTCAGCAATGAGCTACTGACATCAATTTGATATCAATGACAACCTATACTCATCAATCTCCCCCTTTTTCATTTATGACAAATAGAAAAATGCTAGGACCACCAAAAAATACACACTTAAACAATAGAAAGAAAAAAGTTTTAAATGTGTTTTGTCACATTTACTCCCCCTGTAAAAGATACAGAATTTAAAGATAGAAAAGATATTTATTCTTTCTAAGCAATTCAGTATTCACCTTCTCCATAATTCAGCATTTCCTCAATTCACCTATTTCTTCACCTATGATGGATATTTTTTTTTTGAGTAATTCAACATTTTGAGCTCACTCTCTCCCGCTTTGACATTAATGGCAAAGGATCAACATACATGCGTACATATAAAGTAGAAATCAAGAATATTATATTTCACAAATAAGTTCCTTTAATACTAGACAAAAAAAACATAATAATACGAGGAATATCTTTAAACAACCTATACTTAAAACATTAATATAAATAAATTTCAATGAAAAAGAAAAATAACACAATTATGATCATACAATTTTTTATTTTTAATATGATAATACTTTTAAATGTTTAAATTATTTTTATTTAACTATAGATAAAATTTAATTTCTAAATGGAGGTTTATTAAATTAATTCAATAAATAATAAGGTGAAGAGTGATATGCTTGCATTATCTAAAACTAAAATTTTATTTATGAATAAAGGTATGTATTGTCTCTACTGAATGGTGAGAGATTTTAGTAGCACAGGGCATTATTTTATTAACAGTTAATTCCTATAATATATAGGATTTTTTTTCTAAAATAGTTTTATGGTTCACAAGAATAGGAATAAAATGTCAAGTCCTTGATAATATTTGTTTGAGGGTAAGTTCAAGGTAATGGGTGAACTTTTAGTTGAAGTTTCATGCTTGAAAAAATCCCAACAAGAATTAGTCCCATTTAGGATCAAGCTCTCGAACCTAAATTTCTACTTTTATGAAACCAATACCCATTTTGATTTTTAAAATAGGCGCCAATTTTAAAAATCAAAATGGTTATCCATTTTATTTAAAAAATGGTCTTCTTATGTTTACATTATATTCCCACTCCTTTTTAGGATTGGTATGTGTTTCATAAAATTTCAAATTTGAAACCCATAACTTTTCTTTTGTTTTAACCTTAGAAACCTAAACACCAATCTTGCACCTACAAGTACAATGCCATGAATATGTCGAGAAAATTTGACTTTAGTAATATGGCTAACAACTTTTTTCAACCATTTCTAACCAAATTAAAAATCATTATAGATGATGATATCTTGTTTTGAATTATGTAATTGTAGGATCAGAAATAGTCAACCTCGACAATTTCACACTAGGTTTAGCTCCCTTTATGTTCTTGGACCTAATTATGCATTTAATTACCCATTTTATAATTATCTTCAAAAAATCAAACAATGGGAATTAAAATTAACATTTAATATTTTCCCTCAACACTTTGCACCCTAAAAAGGATGGGTCTAGTCTAGGGTGCCCCATGCCATAAACCACCCATTTTTGGCTCCATTTTGGATATGTGAGTGTCAACATTCTATTATTTAAATTTCTAAAGTAATTTGTCACCTATCAATATTTGATTTTTGAGAAATAAGAATAATTGCATATAAATACAAAGTGTTTTCACCATTTCAATCATAGAAATTTCTTTTGAGATAATTGATGATCTTAAAAACCAATCAAGATCAATCAACAATGGAATTGTCATCATTATTACAACAATTATTCCAATCAAGCATTAGTTCAATTATTTATTATGTTTTCGTGTAAGTTTTTTCATGTTTTATGATCATTTATATTGTGAGTAATAACACTTGTAAGACTTCAGTCAAGCCATCAAATTATTCGTAAAGGTGACAAGTACATGACTTAAATCCATCAAAAAGTGTAGATATGAGTGGTGAGTTGTAGCATTAGTCAATTCATTAAATTTTATCCTTTAGCCACTACCTGATCAATGGTAAGCTCTCTTTATACATTATCATATTTTTTGTGGAGGTAGAAATACCAAAATAAGGTTTCACTTAGGTAAGCCCCTATATGACAAAACACTTTCCCCTCTTTCATATGTGTAGGTTTTTTAGATTTGAAGAAAAGTGGGTGAAGATTGAATGGTAATTGCTCATTCATGCATCCAATCCCTACAAGTTGTCAAGACACAAAAATTGGAATTTTATATCAATAGAAAAAGCTCTGATAGTGACCCTAGTAGAATAAGACCTATCGACTAGAGGCTGCATGCTTGTGATTTAGATTTTGGAAAGTAGGAGCCCAGTCTAGGCCACAACACAGAATTAACTAGTCAATTTAGCATAAAATTTACATACCAAGTTCATCTATGTCTACTCCTTGCATTTCTATAATCATTTTTTGTCTTTTATTTTTACATATCTCAAAAATTATAATAGTTTGTACATTTTCATATTTAACCCACGAAAAACGTTACATCTTAAATTTTAGTCATTTAACAATCAATCCACGCCATTCAAAATAACAACTTAAAAAAAGGATTAGACCCTTGATCCATGATTTTGAATCTTCCATTGAGGTTTATAGTCAAGTGCATTTGAGATAATTTCTAATCCTTAATGTCTCGTATTGGGAGAAGTGTGATTTAGAACCTATATATGTTTTCCCAATCAAACATTTTGGTGAACCTGATTATTGTCACACTCTAAATATTTTAAATTCTGAAATATATAATTTTATAATTTGATTATGATATTATTTTGTTTGAATTCATCATTTGTGCACTCATATTTATCATAAAAAAACATTGAAAAAGTGAACAAATTGCATTGCATTTTGCATTCATAAGACAACTAGGATTAATTTCAATTGTTGCAAAGTGAATCTAATTCATACTTGCATTGAGAAGTTTTCATTGGGTCATATAAAATCTGAAAACAACATCTAAAAGTGTTTAAAGTGATCATTTAGGCATATGCATTTAATGAAAAAGAAAACAATTACTTTTTTTTGTGAAAAAAAGATAAAAGAGTTTTATGTTTCTAGATTTGTCAAATTAGGATCAGTAAATTTCTATGCTTTACAATCTAAAAAGGAAATTTTGAATCACATTTATTTCTTTGGGATTTTGAAAGTTGCATGGATAGTTTTATTACACTTAGTATGTTTACAATTTGTTGCATTTTTGAAAAAATACAAACTCTCAAACCTAAACTATTTTAGAATAGGACATTGAAACACTATAGAGAACATCAAAATTTTGCATTTTGTAAAATATGTTGCTAGTCTATGGTGGATCATGCCCTTGACCTATCAAATTTTACTTAAATTTGGATCGTAAGTTTATTTTTATGTTCCTTGTGTGGTTTTGCTTTCTAATTTTGCAAACTTTCTCATTTTCTTTGACTATCCTATGTTTTCCTTTCATATTAGGCTTACTCAAATGTTCTTAATCTCATATGATCTTCACAACTTGGTTTCCTACTACTAATACCTTTATGAGATGTAGCTTCAAACTTATGGCCTCTTGCACTGTAACCATTTTCGTTGTGGATCTTAACTGTCATAACTCTTTCACACAAGGTATTGCCTCTGTGTAATACATTTTGGATTCCCTTCATAATCACACATTATCTATGAATTCCTTTCAATCCAACATTTATGTGGACTTGGAGGCTACTATTTCCCATATTCCTAGAGAGAAACCAAAAGAATTGGATAAGGATTTAGAAATTCTCCAAGATTTCCTAAGTACTGAACCTTTAGCTAGAGAGATAGTGCCTATTATGGATAGCCTTGATAAATGATTCTCAAGGAATATAAATTTTGCACAAGTCTAGTTCACATAGTAGACATATATTGCAGATAGTTGTTCTCAAGCATTCACCAATGCTCAAAACCAAGTAGGAAAACAAGTTTCCTCCCCCACAACCATACCTCTTATTCCCGCATTCACACCTCCAACCATAGCATCAATAATACAATATACCAATGGCCTAAATCCAAGCTCAGGTCTTCCTAATGTGAATCCTTATAGTTTTTCTCCTCACCCATAACACCGCCATTTTCATCACCTCTCATAAACATGCAACATAGTAACCCACTAGTCACCAATATTGGTTCACCATACTCAATAAAATCTCAAAACATATCACCCGATGATCCAATGATAAATAAACTATTACAAAACATGACATTACTTAAACAACAAATTTCAAACTTAAATCAAAGTCAAATGGTAAACCTCCATAATCCCTCACACATAATCCTTTGTTGTTTTCCATTCTCAAAACACCAATACCATAAAATATTGAAATACCTTTATTTGAAAAGTATAATGGTAAGGGAGATCCCAACAACTATGTGTCATATTTTACCACGTTATGTAGTGATTTCCTTTTTGAAGATGCAATCTTAGGAAAAAAATTCGATGGAACATCAAAAGACATGGGATAAAAGTACAAAGTTGTGTCACACTTTATAAAGGAAACAACCAACACTAATCCAATTTTAAACTTGAATGACTAATAAGTGGCATATATATTTTTAATTTTGAAATTATGTGAGTTTATATAATGTGTATTTTTTAAAGTATATTTTATGTTTGTATTTTTTTGAAAAAATAAAAAAATTATTTTAAAATAGTTCTTTATAAATTGACATTATAATTTGGTTGTTGATGAAATGTTGAAAATAAAGTTATATGAGACGTCAATCTTTATATAGTAATTTTTTTTATTCAAATTTCTTATGTTATTTATAACTTGAAATTTTAGTGCATGGATATATTTTTTTCCAATTTTATTAAATATATATTTTTTCAAAAAATATTAAAATGTTCATGTATTAAAACATAGTTGTTTCCATTCAACATCAACTCTCATATTAAATATTTATCTAAAATAGAAAAGAAAATACTATATTGATATAGATTCCTTTATCTAGTGCATCATATTTTTTTCTATTTTTTTAATAAGTTTTAGTATTTTTTATTGGCAAGGTAACTAACCCAATATTTTGTTTTGGAAATAGAAGTCCAGAAGTCCAGAGATAAAATTCTTCTCAAGCAAGGATCTGGAAGAGATCCTTGCTCAAGAAGAATGTTATTGGAAATAGAAGTCCAGAGAAAATTGGCTTAATGAAGGATATAGCCTTTGAGGCAGTAAGTTTTTTCAAAAACCTCCTTTCTTCAGGGGCTCAATATAATTCTTTTGGGAAGAATGTAATACTAGACAATATCCTAGAATTGGTAAATGCGGATATTAACAGAATGCTAATGTCTAAATTTTCTCTTGAAGAAGTGAAAAATGTTATTTTTTCCATGGAAATTGAGAAAGCTCTAAGTTCGGATGGATTTACAATTCTTTTCTTCCAAAAATGTTGGGATATTGTGGGTTTTGATGTTTTTCTTGCTCTAGAAGAATCGAGAAGATATAAAAATGTTTTGAAGGACTTCAATTCTACCTTCATTGCTCTAATTCCTATGAAATCTGCTGCTTCTACCTTTCATAATTTTAGACCTATAGCTCTTTGTAATCCAATATATAAAATCTTTACCAAAGCTATAACTTCTAGATTGGAAAAAATTCTACCTCATATCATCTCAAAGGAATAGGGTGGTTTTTTTCCCAGAAAGGAGACTCCTAAGGGCGCTATTGTGGCCCATGAGGTTTTGCATTCATTTACTTTGGAAAAGTCTTCAACTGTGATTTTGAAACTTGACATGTTAAAAGCATATGATAAAGTTAATTGGGATTTTCTTATGAAGGTTCTAAGTAAATTTGGCTTTTCAGAAGCTTGGTGTAAATGGATTTTCTCTTGTATGTTGGGGGAAATATTCTCAATTTTAATCAATGGTTCTTTGAGTGGCTAATTTTCTTCTTCTCAAGGTGTGAAATAGGGGGACCCTGTTTCCCCTTCTTTGTTCATCTTTTTAGCAGAATATTTGAGTAGATCAATTATTTTTGCTTGAAATGCAAGAATTTGGAAAGGCATTTCTATTCAATCCTTTCCTTCTACAGTTTCTCACTCACTTTTTGCTGATGATACTCTTCTTTTGGGTCAAGCTTCTATGGGTGAGGCTAAGATTATGAGAAAGATCATTTCAACTTACTATTCTTATTCTGGGAAAATTTGCAATAACTCCAAGTCAAATATTTTCTTTCTAAATGTTGACCCTTCAATAGAAAGACAATTACTAAAGTTCTAGGGTTTTCAACGTGGTTCTCTTCCTTGCAAATACTTGGGAATTATGTTTTTCTCTAGTAAGGAACTTTAAACATATCTTTTGGGACAATCTGATTTCTTCAATATCTAATAGAATTTCACTTTGGAAATCCAAGTAGCTTTCCTTCACAGGAAAAATTGTCATGATTAAATCTATTCTTAGTGCACTACCTATTTATTTATTATCGGTCTTAGGTTTTCCAAAGGGGAAAGGCCAAATTGGTCAAAAAGTGTTAAGAGATTTCCTCTGGACTAAAAATGTGACAGCTAAAAAGAAGTTATCACTTGTTGCTTGGGACTCAATTTTTGAACCTAAATCCTTGAGAGGTGCTGGTCTGAGGAACATTTTTCTTCAAAATAAAGCGCTAGGAGGAAAATTGGAGTGGAAAATCTACACTAAGCCTGAAACAAAATGGTGTAAGTTAATGAGGCTCAAATATTTGGATTCTCTCGACAGAGAAATAATTTTTCCTCAAACACAACTCCCTAATGGCTCAAAGATTTGGAATTTCGTTTCTTCCTACAGATTTGTTCTCATCCCACACCTCTCTTGGGTGATTAATAGTGGGGATAAAGCCCTCTTCTAGGATGATGCATGGAATGGTCATAAACCTCTTCATTAGCTTGGGGACTGGAATTAGATTGAATCAAAATTAAAGTTATTATTGGGTCATAAAGTTAGAGATTATCTTGAAATTGATCCTTCAAACCCATTTATTTGCAAATGGAAAGACTTTAATTTTCTTCAAGTGCCACCTCAGATTAAATCTTCTTTAAAATCTGAATTAGACAAGAGATAGGTATATTTGTCTCTTAAAAAAGATGAAATTATACCGATTAAATCCAAATATGGGCAGTACAATGTCAAAGATGACTACACTTCTCTTGTCAATACTAAGCATAAAACATCCATTCCTTTGAAACTTTTTTGGGGTCCTCATGTCCTCCCTAAGGCTGGTGCTTTTTCATGGTTAGCAATAAAAGATAGAATCTTAACAAGCATGATATTAGACAGATTGGGTATTACAAATCTCTTTCCTTGTGTAATGTGTGGAAAATCCTTGGAATCTTCTGATCATTTACTTTTATCTTGTGATTTTGCTCAAAGTTGTTGGTCTTGGCTTCTCAATCAACCCGATTGGTCCAACCCTTTGCATAATTCATTATACCTTCATTTTATTTCATGGCCTTCTTTGTTTCCTTCTTCAATACTAGCCCCTATTTGGGATATTAGTCCCTCTATTGTTATTTGGAACATCTGGCTGGAAAGAAATAATAGAATTTTCAGAAAGAAATCTTCTTCTTTGCCTCAAATTATCCAAAAAATTGAAATATCAATTTCAAAGGTTACATTATTCACAAACCTCCAAGTAACAGAAGGAACTTTTCTTCTTGGTCACCTCCTTTGCCTGCTTATATTAAATTAAACTTTGACGAAGCTTCCAGGGGTAATCCGAGGAAGTCAAGCATTGTATTTTTTTTAGAGATGAGAATCAAAATTTTGTTAGAGCAACCTGTGAACAAATCCCATATGGCACCAATAACGTGGCGGAATTCAGAGAATTGAGTCTAGGACACAAACTTGCCATTAAACTTTATATTTCACATATGTTTATCGAAGGTGACTCATTGATAACAATTTTTGCATTAAAAGACAGAGACTCTCCTTCTTGGAATTTGAAATACATTCTTGATTTTATTCTTTCACAATTGGATGAAATTCCTATTTTCACAATTGCTCATTGCTTTAGAGAAGTGAATGTTGTGGCAGATTTTTTGGCCAACATAGCTATTGATGCGAATCTTTCGCCTAATGAATATTCTTCTGAAGATTGAAAATCCCTCTTTTAGGCTCTGATTAATTCATAAGGTGATTCTTTCGCTAATGAGTTGATTTTATTCTTACACAGCAGGAAGATTTCCCAAGGTATATGTTTTCACTTTATTATTGAAAAGCTAATGTAATTGTTGTTTTCTTTGGCTAATATAGCCATAGACGAGATTTACTCCTTGTGAAATATTCACATTGGTTTTATGCATTTGGCATCTTCCCTTTTCCATAATTGGGAAATATCTCATTGAAGAATTTAAATTTCACACTTGGTATTTATTGCTTGTCAAGGAGATCAACAACTAGTTCTTCCCAACTTTTTCGGGACTCGGATTTCATATGTGGAAACATAAGGCTTTAAATGTTGATATCTGTGGTTATATAAATTTTCTCTGACAACCATTTTTGGTGATCAAGGGCCTTGTTACATTTACGGGATATTCTTAGAATGGTACCTTGCCATTGCTTATATTGATGTAATATCCTTGTGACAGGACATTTTCAAAACATTTGATTGTTCTTGCTCAGAATTAATTTCATTATGAATTGTTGGCCTTTCATTCCTTTGGTGGCGGTTCAAATTTTTGGGACCAAATTTGGAATTCTTCTTGGGTTTGCTTGCATCGATAAATTCTTTCAAATGTAGAATTTGTTGATTGGTCTTGAAGGAGGCTATTTGAAGACTTAGTGGAATTTTATTTTTATTTGGCATCTCCTACCATCCTCCTTCTTTTCCAAGAAACAACACTTGGAAGTGTAATATTTATCTTGGTACTTTGTTTTCCTGGCTCATTTATGGCTAGGGAATTCGAGCATTTCAATATTTCTTGTGGGATTATATGGATGTCACCATTTTCTACTTCGCCATTTTTGGCTTTGCTTCATTTTGCCTCTTCTGTAAGTGCATTTGGTTTCTCTGGTATTGGTGTGTAAATGGATAATCTCTTTCGGGTTTTGGTGCCTCCCCACATACATGAGATTAGAATGGAGGTTCCTGGCATTGAAGATAACATGCGAAGGGCATTTGTCTTTGAATGCAAACAAGTATTTGATGCTTTACAGATTGTTCTTGGTTATGATTGGCTTGATATGCACACTTCGATTTTACCATACGAATTAGCTTCTCATTTTTTTTCAAACTTAATGGAAATCTTGAATGATGTGGAGATGGTAATTTTTTTAGTGGGAACATACCTTCTGCCCCATGTGTGTCCAATCTCTTCTCTCCAACCTGCGTTAGAGAGGTATGACATTTTATAGGGTTTATGTTTGGTTGGGGGAATCATCAGTAGGAAACATCTCCTCACTGATTACAGACTGTCTAAATTGTTCTTAACCATGGCTTATGGTTTATTAAATGACTATATTAGTGATTTTAAAGTCTGTATTAGACTTCTTTTCCAGCAATATGGAAGCTCGGTTAGTGATCCGATTTACATGTTTAAGGAAATTCGCCTTCTCATTCAACATGCTATAATTCAACCACATGAAGAACCAATAGATATAGCTTCTTCAAAAGGAAGCATGACATGGTGACTTCTTCCTTATCTCTCAATTTTTTGAATTTAGAACTTGTATACCCTTATGCACTTCATTTTTGATCTCAGGTTTGGGAAGAATTTTGGCTTTGTGGCATATCTTGCAAGTCTTTTGGCGAGAACATTACTATGCTAAGCTTTGTGGGTCCTCATTGTTTCCTCTCAGCTCTCTCCTTCTGATTTCCTTCTGGTTCGAGCACTAGCTTTCGATGGTGCACCGATTGTTCTCATGCTTCTTTGGTAACTTTGGTTTAGTCTTCTCTAGTTTCTCCTCTTCGTAGGAGCTTTTGATCCTCCCCTATTTCAGGGTTGAGCATTTTGCAGCTGACATCCTAGTCTTGACATCATTTTTGCTTAAGGCTTATATTGTATTGCCTTGGTTGGAAATCTACTTTTCCTTCTGAATCTTGGGTACTTGCAGAATTCTTTTATTTCTCTTTTACCTCCCTTCGAACTTTATGTAATTTTTCTTTATTTAATACAATTTTTGTGGCAACACTGCCTTTATAAAAAAAAAAACCCAATATTTTGTTTTGATAACCTATTTTTAGTAAATATATAAAATCAAATATAAATTATAATTAAACTATTAATATATATATATGTGTGTATATATATACATGCATATATATATAAACATATGTATACATATATACATACATATATATACATATACATACATACATGTATATATATATATATATGCATATATATATATATATATATATATATATATATATATATATATATATATATATATATACACACACACACACACATGTATATTTACATATACACATGTATACACACACACACATATATATATATATATGAAAACCAAACTTATGGAGCTACAAAAGGGTATTTTAATATTTAAGAAAAAAATTATTTGCATGAGCAGGAATTGTTGAAACATCAAGTTTTTGAAATAATTTTTTTTGGTAAATTGGTGTAAAAAAGGTGCTACATATGCAATTACTCACAATTTTATAAAAAAATTTGGTAAATTGGTGTCAAAAAGGTGCTACATATGCAATTACTCACAATTTTAGTTGGAAAAGTTGTGGAAATATCTAAATTATGTAGAATTAATCTTACTAGATCATATGTTTGACCAAATTGACTTTTAGATATAAATACTTAAATTCATTTATGTTGATAAGTTAGTCAGAAGTGTCACACGAATTTTTACTTTTACCCATGGGATTGGAATGGTTTTTTTCATTGCCAAACAACTCAATAACCTCTTTTACACAACTTGTTAGTGCATTTCTCCAACATTTTCAAGCAAACAATGGTCCCCCAGTGACATTAAAAGACTTATTCTATTGTAAACAAGGACCTAAGGAAAAGATAACAGATTTTATAAGACAATACCAATCAATTTACTCATCAATATCCTATAGTCTTCCTGATGTTGACCTTCAAAAGGCATTGATAGGAAACATGCAACCTTGTAACTGAGACATGGTTTAATTGATGAAGTATATATCTTTTACACGCTTATGTATAGCCCTTCAAGATAATCAAATATTGGTTATTCAATATGAGATACTCCTTCATCGACTCCTATTGATTGATTGAAAGGTATGCATCAAAATAATTACCCATCATTTAAAAATCAAAAGAAAAGCTTCATTAAGATGAACACTCCTTAAACCACCAATAAAATAGAAATACAATTTTCTTAGCAAGTAAAAATCCTTATCAATTTAGGCCAAGAGATAGGAAATTTTGACAATTTCTTGATTCCCTTGATACACTAATGTTGTCCTTTTTAGATAAGAACTTGATTCAACTTCCTACAATTAGACTCATTGACACAAGCAAACCTTTACCACCAAAATTTAATGCAAAATAATTTTTTCAATATCATCGTACACTTGGATATGATATGAAATGATCTATGCATCTTAAGCATCAATTGCAACACTTCATTGACTCTAATCAAATCCAATTGGCTATCGTTAATGACAAATGAAATAAGGTAATTTTTCCACTAACCAAAATTTGTAAACATTCACAAACCCATTACCAAGTCATTCATACAATTGTGTGCATTATAGTGATAATGATGAAGATAATGATTTTTCCAATATGGTAAACACAATAGAAGCTCAACCTCATGAGGACCAAACCACCTTTTTTCCTAACAAATTACTTCCACACATATTGATACATCCATACATGCACCTGATGGTCCTCTCTCTACCACTGGCTAAATTAATGACAAACCCACAAAAGGAATACTCATTGATCTTGTGTATTTAGAGAATAAGATCACTGAAGAATTATTATTTGTGTATGATATTTACAAAGACAACTATGAAAAATTGAAAGCATGGTAAAAAACTTATGATGGTTCTATTCATCCTACGATATGTTCAATAACTCATAGTAAAAGTTGAACCCAAATATTTGGATGTTTCATTCCCTATCATTCCAATGTTGGACCAATTTTGTTTGAAGTTAGGCTATACATGGATAGACTCAATGAATGTGGTCGTGTTGGTTATCCAAAAGTGCATAAAATTCCTATTTGAAGTTTAAATACATATAGTTTATCATAGTGGGTTTAAACCTTTGGGTTCCCATAGAAAATTTTAATTATATTATTATTAGCCTTAAATTATTGAACCTATTAAGCCTGGTGAATATCACTTTTTCATATCATATCAAAAGTTTAAAGCTAAGAGTATAGCTTAGTTATCCCTTAGTAATATACCACCTAAAGTTCTCTGGCCTACTATGACTTCCATGGATGTTTCTCCTATCCCAAAGGTAGTGAAGGAACCTATGTTAGAACTAAGTATCCTCCCTTGACCACCTAACATGTTTCCCATGGTTCCACCTGTTGAATACATACAAGTACTGAGAGGGGGCTAAATTAGAACTTAATCAAATTCTTTACATTCATCAATAATTAATCAAGGAAAACCATGATAAGAAGAACACATAAGCATGCAACCGTAACACCAGATTTATGTGGAAAATGCTACAAGGAAAAAACCATGATGAGAAAGTTATCTATCTACTATCCAAATCCATCCTCACAAAATTAAAACAATATTTACAACAAGTTTTATGGGCTACAACCCAAAGGAAGCTACAAATTTCTCAAGTATCACAACACTTACAACCAAGAATGAGGCTACAACCTCTAAAGAAAATATATCACAAGATTTTATGATCAACTATCACTGCAACACTTTACACACTGAAATATATATCTTCAATATCTCTACTCAACAATCTATGCTACCTTTCACTCACTATCAACAACACACATTCTTACACATATACTAGCACATGTTTCTTTGCACTTTCACATATACTCATTGCTAAAATATTTGAAATGATCTTTACCACATTTCATTATCAAAATATATTTTTTGGATTTCTTATTCACACATTATCCTTTTAAATATATGCCATATGTTTCATATTTTCAATAACCTTGATCTTCTATCTATATCGTTTGCAATCTTCAAAAAGTTTCTTCTTGTCGGTTAAAATATACAACATGAGACATGAATTGATCACAACAAGTTGGATCCAAAAAAATCCAAGGTAATAGAGAATCACATGCACGGTTAAAACTAAGGGATATTCGAGACCTATTATGCAATATAACACATCTTCAAACTAGTGCACATTTCCAAATACCAGGCACAATCATCTTAATATACCAAGTTATCTCAACAAACACTTAAGCCTATTCATATTACGTCCAAAAAAATTGGTACTTAAGGAACAAGATTAACATTATGTGGATCAAGTAATGAACACAATATTCCTTACCAAACATTTCCATACACTACTTTTTCAAATTCAAACCATTTCATGTTGTTGCAGCTACTTGAGCACTGATATTGATATCCCAAATGCACTCTAATTACATAGACTTGGTCTAGAACGTTGAAAAATAATCTTGCAATAGACTTGATCACCTAAAACATGAACTAAGCATACCAATAGACCATCTAAGCTTTCCTTTCAAACAAAAATTCCAAATGACAAGATGCATTGAAAGGTGATGGCATTTTTTATCTCCCTCAACATTCCTTAGCCAGTAATAAGATTTATCTATACTTAAATGATGTTGAAAACTACAATCGTACAAAATATCACTTGAGACATAAAACATGTATGTGTTTCTTACTAGTATCAAGTAGTCCTTCAAACCGCGAGACTATATCACCAAGTGTAGTGTAGAAAAATGCATCCCTTTACATTTTCACACTTATTTTGGCCAAGTTGTAAACTAAATGGACTTAATTGTACCTTATAAAGGATGTTGTAAGGTGTTTTGTTACACTTTTACCCTAATCTAAGGTTTTAGTAATTAATTGGGCTTCTTTATGCCTTCTTTGGCCTTATTTTTCCTCCAAAAGCCTTAATTAATGCATCTTTCCATGATTAATCCCAACATTTACCAACATCCAACCATAATTCATCTATTTTTGGATTGTATGGCCCAAATTTAGTGATCAGGGACTCATACACCACCTTGGGCATATGGGTCACACCTAAGTTTTGGGGTCCCAATCTGGATTTCACATTAAACTAAGCATTTCTTGAAAAATGTGTCCCAAGCTTAGCCTAATGGGACTCATACACACCAAAACTGATGTATAAGTCCTTCTTAGCTTAGACCTAAATTAAATTCAAATTCTTGGTGGGATTTTATTCTCCTAGATCTGAAGTCATCTTGTAGTGTTGTAATTTTTGGAAATTTGGCATAAACAAGTATAAATACAAGGTTATTTCACTCATTTTTCACCTAAAAAGTAATCAAGTGACCTAGCAAGTTGAATAAGAATCCTTAAAGAAAATTTGAGTTCACAAGAGCGTTAAAGAGAATTCAAGAGTGGATTATCAAGCATTTTGGAGCATTATTCAAGTATCAAACATCATGCCAAAGTCATCATGCATCATGTTTTCTTGTGAGCTAACATTTGATATTTAGGGTTTCATGATTCAAGCAAGCATTTAATTCAAGATCTTCAACATTCAAGCAAGAGTCAAAGATCCACATTCATGCTAGCCATTTCATAGATTTTTGCAGCCTTTTTTTCCTAGGGTTTGGTGAGTTGCAACATCATTTTGTTCATTCATCATTCCTCCTTCCTATTTCATTTCATTTAAAGATTTGATTACAAAAATGGGGTTTGACCAAGGAAAACCCCTATCCACTAAAAAAACAACATTTTCCCCTCTCTTTAGTGTGTGATTTGCATATCTAGGTTGAAGATACATTGAGGAGGAAGATTGGAAGAAGTTGTCAAGGTTGAAAAGTTGTCAAAGTTGTTACCTTGTTTACAAGATCACTAAAAGACACCTACAATGTAGAATTTATCATTTCAGATCTGGAAATTAGGTTGAGAAGGAAGAGCATAGATAGAAGAGAAAAATTGGATCTTGACCCTTTGAAAAATCTCAGCAAGACTGATATGCCACTTCTAGTGTATGAGTCCAAGTACAATGATTTTTCTAGATTTCAGGACTTTCAGACTTATCACTACTAGATTTATGTTCCTCCATAGAAACCCTAATCTAGGACTAAATCACCTAAACTAGCATATGAGTCCTAGTGTGCATTAATTTTAGCATTTTCAACATTTTAGACCTTGTTCTGAGCTTCTATAGGTTTCCAAGCGCACCTCTCTCATTTCTCAAATTTTTGTTCTAATTTACATTCATTTGTAGGCCATTTACTTATGTTTTACATATCATTAGGTTTTTTCATTAAGTTTTGTATGTCATTTGTCTTTCCAAGCCCTAGCTTTGTGGTGAACCCCCTTTTATTCTTTGATCATGACCTAGGACAACCTTTAGTAGATATCTCTCTCCCATTCTATCATTGGATTGAGATCTCTACGATTTCCTTGAGTGAAATTTGAGTGAAATAGGCCCTAACCCTAGTGTTCAATCTCCTAAAATGTGGAATACTATATTTTTCATTGTTTTCATTTTGGTGAACCTTCCCTTTAGAAAACCTTATTTTTGATTTCGAGAGCATCATAGTCCTAGATCTAGCTTATATTAACTTTGCATCTAGGGTTTCAAAATATTACATTAGTGAAAGTGCCTATAGGTTGCATTTTTGCATCTTGCATCATTGAATTTCATCTAAAATTTATATTTGCTCCTATTCTAGACATCATCAAAAATAAAAAAACATACCATTCACTCATAATTTTTTGAAATTTGTTCAAAAACACTAATCTGGGACTCCTACGCCCCTCTGGGCGATTTAGTCCCAATACAAGTTCTTTTTCCTGATGTCTTGGTATTCCATGGTGACTTTTATTCAACATTCAAACCCATGAAAAACCCTGATTGGGACTCATACGCCCCTTTGGGTGATTTAGTCCCATTTCATTTATTAAACTACATTTTCAAGCATTAAAAACTCTATTTCTATGCTTTTATTTGTTGTTAATACATTTCTATTTTAGTTTGTAGAGTTTTTATTTTCTTTATTGCAATGCATATAGCTTAATTTCATTTGAATCAAGAGTAAATGATAGCATTATTCTTATCTTAGTAGCATCTTGCATTCCCTTGATTATCCCTTGTATGATCTTTTCTACTTGGTGTCCTATTGCTAATACTATAACTGTGAGACATAGTTCAAGACTCATTCCATCCCATGATAGCACAATCATCGTGGATCTTGGGTTATCTAGCTCTTTCACTCCTAGTGTTAATATTAGTTCACTAGGTATGGACCATATCTTTGACAACTCTTTTCCTTCAAGTAGTCTGACAAATGTTGAAATAATGGTTGCTAGTATTTTTGAAGAAAACATAATCCCAATCCATGAAGACTTAGCAAACCTACAACATCAAATGAGAACTAGAAAATTTTCAATCAATTCTATCCCTACCATAGATAACATACATTGCATGATTGAAACTGGAGAAGGAATAGAACTTGCACATAATATAGTTCAGATCTTTGGAAAACATATTACCTCAACTACTAGTTGTGCTTTACCTTTGAACAATGTCCAAAGCCAAGGAGGAATTCAAATTCCTCCTCCCACAACCATTTCCTCTATTCCTACCTATACCAACCCTCATGTTACAACAACCATGCAACCTACTAGTAATGCCATTCCTTCCTTCTAGGTATTTCTACTAGCATTCCTAGTACATACTATGTCAAAAGCAATCCCTTATCCTTGGAGATATGGAGAACACTGATGCCACAAGGTATAGAGATTCCTAGATTTGAGAAATATGGGGGTAAATGAGATCCTTCTAATAATGTTTCTGCTTATACCACCTTATGTAGTGATTTTATTCTTGAGGATAAGCCCTTGGCTAAGATTTTCCCTAGATCCTTGAAGGATACTTCCTTAGAATGGTTTTCCTCATTACCGAATAACTCAATTCGTTCATTTAGTGAACTTTTTGAGTTTTTTATAAACCATTTCCAAGTGCATATAACCCCTTATAAGATGACCTTAGTTGATTTGATGAGATGTAAATAAAATGATGATGGAAAAGTTACTGACTTCATTTCATGCTATCAATCAGTTTACTCCCAAATCAATGTAAAGATTCCAGATCCTCACCTTCAATGGATTTTGATTAAGAGCTTGTAAACTAAGATACAAAATAAGCTTAGCATGATTAAATTTCCCTCCTTCGTACAATTATGTACTTCCCTTTGTGATTATCAAAATTTGGTTAGCAGTCATGAAACAAAACTGACCTCTAGTTGACCTAAGAAGTCTGAATCTGCAAACCAAAATAATTACCAACCTTTTAGATAATAGAATAAAGGCTTCCTTCAACATAATCCCCCTCAACAAAAAACTCAACATGTTGATACCCAAGTGATAGGTCTAAGGAAGATAACTCCTTTCACATTTCGAGATCTGCCTAGGAAATTCACTACCTTACTTGATACCCTCCATAGCACCATGACACAAATTTTAGAACAAAAAATGATCACCTTGTCTCTCGTTAAA